>UESW01003894.1:197623-407614 GCA_900491605.1 Calamus simplicifolius
TCATTAATCTGATAGGATACTTGAGTCAATATGATTGATAATATGATTTTTATTATGCTTAAAATCATGAAGAGTTTTCATATGTTGATAATAAATCTAAAATATAATAAAATATTTATTATTTGATGATAAACAATATTATTTAGATTTATGCATGTTCATTATCATGTTAAAATAGAGTACTTTGATATATGATATCAGAGATAAAGATTTATTATATGATAATAATAATAATTAATTTAGATTTAATCATATATGTGTCATGTTAAAATAGTAATTATTATTTATGCATGATAGATACTATATGCTGAAATCCTAGAAATCATGTTTAGGATTTAATTTTAACATGATTATTGATATGATTAAGATTTGATATTCTTATGATAATGAACATTGAAAACTTAGTTTGGATATTTGGATCAAGATAAGATTGTGATTAAATGTAATCATATGGAATTTAAAATTTATATTTTGAATCTAAAATCTTATCATGACAAGAATATGATTAGGGTTTGTTAGAGACATTAGGATTTACATGGGATGTGAAACCGACATGTCATAACATGTAATTAAATGATAAGAAAATTTAAAATTTGAATTAAGAATTCTTATCATAATACCCTAGCTAGATCACTATCTATAGTTATCATAAAATGTAATAGATGATAAAGATTTAGGAAACTTAGACTTAACCATGTCATTGTTTGATCCTATGATCCCATAATTGATCTAATCAATTGGGCTTAACTACATTGGTGTCTAGAAAGGTTTGATCATGGTTTTTAATTGCTCCGTTCGCTGCCTGGGAAAACCCATTCAATGGGATCGAAGGGTATGCTAAATAGGACCCCATTGATCAGCTGATCTGGCCATTGTTAAGGAAAGCTCTTAATTGATTAAATCAATTAAGGTTGATCAGGATGGTAGCAATTGATTTGGTCACATAATTAGGGTTCCTAAATTAGATAGTGATCAGGATCCTAATTTGATTAGGAGTCCCAATCATAAGATTGGATCTTATGAAATTAAGGTTAATTGAGATTAATCTAAAATCTACATATAGGATATGTAACCTAGCATAGTACAAATGTTGTAGATGTAGATGGACCTATATGCGCTAAATCCCTCCACGAATATTAAGTCATAAGCCTTCCATTGTTCACATGATACAAAATCATTAGGTCATGAGATTTGTCGTGCCAAAGCCGAGGTCGAGTGTACTTATGAGGAGTTGATTGTGGAACAATGGGTTGACTTAACTAGATTAGCTGGCATAATTGGCCAAAGTCAGGGTCAGTCTAATCTAGAGGCAAACTTTAGGGTGATCACATATGGATGTAATTGACAAGGCAATGTCCCCTAAATGATCTAGGAGTCACATTAGATGTGATTGATGATAATCTACCAAATTTGGCTTACCGAGATTTGTTGTGCCAAAGCCAAGGTCAAGGTAATTCAAATGAGGATCCTAGCCCACTAAGGAAATTGAATGCCAATTTCTCGAGATTAATAGAGAGGGCTATTAACCTTGATAAAATAGTGGGAGAAACCAACTTAATTAAAAATCTAGAATTACCATATTAAGTTGGTGATTAGTATTCATAGTAATTGACTCGTTCTAATTTTATGTAGGTTATCAGAGAAACCATGAGTGTAAACATCAACCTTAGGAATATTTTAGAATCCAACAAATTGACTGGACTCAACTTCCCTGATTGGCTAAGGAATGTAAGGATCGTTCTTCGATCTGAAAAATTCTTTTTGTCCTAGATGAGGTTGCACCGGAGGTCCCACCAGCGGATGCTCCGACTGAGGTTCATGTGGCATACAACCGGTATAAAGATGCTGAAGACATGGCCACATGTTTGATGTTGGCCTCGATGTCACCTGATCTTCAGAAACAGCATGAGCATATGAATGCTCAGGAGATTTTGATGCACTTGCAAGAGTTGTTTGGTGCACAGTCTCGATATGAGAGGTTTCAAACTTCTAAAGAGCTGTTTCAGTGCAAAATGACTGAGGATTCATCAGTGGGTGCCCACGTACTAAAAATGATCAATCTGATTGAGAAGTTGGCACGATTGGGTTTTGTGATGGATCATGAACTAAGTATTGACTTGGTTCTACAGTCATTACCTCCCAGCTATTCGCAGTTTGTTCTTAATTTCAACATGAACAAGCTAGAGACATCTCTACCTGAGCTCGCGAATATGCTGACGAATGCCGAGCCCAACATTAAGAAAGAAAAGGGGCAGGTTATGGTCGTGGAGTCTTCTGGCGCTCGTAAGAAGCGGCCAAAGAAGAATAAGGTCCAAAAGGCCAAGGCGACTAAACCAAATAAGGGCATTAAGAAAAACAAAGTAGCCAAGGGGAAGTGTCACTTCTGTGGCAAGGAAGGGCACTGGAAGCGAAACTGCAAGGCTTATCTGGCTAGCCTGAAAGAAAAGAAACATACAGATGCTTCTACATCAGGTATATTTATGATTGAGATGTTTTCTTCTGTTACTTCTTATTCCACTTGGGTATTGGATACCGGTTGTGGATCTCATATTTGTATTAATATGCAGATGATAAGAAGTAGAAAGCTGAAAAAGATGAAGTGATCCTGCGCATGGAAATGGAGCAAAGGTTGCTGCTTTAGCTATAGGATCTTGTTCTTTGTCTTTGCCCACTGGGCTTGTAATGGAGCTTAATAATTGTTACTATGTTCCAAACATAACAAAGAACATTATTTCTTTCATGTCTTGTAAATGATGGATATACATTTGAAATTGGAAATAAAGGAATTTTAATTTTTAAAAATGAAATGTTCTTTGGTTCTGCTGAAATGTTCAACGGGATTTATGTTTTGAATTTACAATGCCCTATTCTCAATGTAGAAACTAAGAAATTAAAATCAAATAATTCTAAGAACTCATTCCTATGGCACTGTCGTTTAGGCCATGTAAATGAAACACGTTTAACCAAGTTACATAAGGATGGCTACTTGGGCTCATTCGATTGGGAATCGTTTGAGGAATGTGAGTCATGCTTACGTGGCAAAATGACTAAGTCATCCTTTACTAAAAGGGTGAGCGAGCAACTGAATGTTTAGGACTAGTACATTCGGATGTATGTGGTCCTATCAATATTCAGGCAATAGGAGGTTTTTCTTACTTCATCACATTTATAGATGACCATAGCAGTATGGTTATGTATATCTGATGAAGCACAAATCTGAAGCCTTTGAAAAGTTCAAAGAATTCAGATCCGAGGTAGAAAAACAAAGTGGCAAAAGTATTAAGATACTTCGATCAGATCGAGGTGGGGAATACTTAAGCCATGAGTTCTTAGAATATTTGAAGGAGAATGGATTCTCTCTCAGTGGACTCCTCCTGGTATGCCACAGCATAATGGTGTATCAGAAAGGAGAAATCGCACATTATTAGATATGGTGCGATCAATGATGAGCCTTGCAAATCTTCCAAAAATGTTTTGGGGTTATGCCCTACACACAGCCGAATACACTCTAAACCGAGTTCTCTAAGTCGGTCAGTTCCACTCCCTATGAGATATGGTGTGGAAAGAAACCAACCCTTAGTCATCTAAGGATTTGGGGTTGCTACGCTTATGTAAAGCGTAATGAGTCAGACAAGCTGGAGCTAGATCTGACAAGTGTAATTTTATGGGGTATCCTAAAGAAACAAAAGGATACTACTTCTACCACCACTCGAGCAAAAGGTTTTTGTCTCAAGGCATGCCATATTCCTAGAGAATGAGATTTTTCTAAGAAAAGTGGAGAAATATTGAGATTAGTGAAACTCAAGAACCACAAATTGACACAGACCGATTAGATGACATGGAGCAAATGTCAAATGCAGTGGGAGTTGAGCAGGAGACTCAACTCACATTCAGGCAACATTTACGTAAGCCTCTATCAGAAATGATGGAGCAACAGGTAGCTCCAAGTACACATCAGCTACGTAGGTCTAGTAGAACACATCATATTCCTGAGAGATATGGATTTCTTATAGAAGATGATGAGCCTACTAACTACGAGGAAGCAATTTGTGACATTGACTCCAAGAGATGGCTTGAAGCCATGAAGTCTGAAATGGACTCCATGTACGACAACCAAGTATGGACTTTGGTTGATCCACCTGAAGGGATAAAACCCATTGGGTGCAAATGGGTCTTCAAGAAGAAGACAGACATGGATGGTAATGTGATTACCTATAAGGCGAGGCTAGTTGCAAAAGGTTACAAGCAAAGGCAAGGTGTTGACTTTGATGAAACCTTTTCTCCTATAGCCATGCTTAAGTCCATAAGGATTTTGCTTGCGATTGCAGCCTATTACGATTATGAGATATGGCAAATGGATGTCAAGACCGCCTTCCTAAATGGTGATTTAGTGGAGGATGTGTATATGACACAACCTGAGGGTTTTGAGTCCATTGATTCTCAAAAGGTATGCAAGCTGCAAAGGTCCATTTATGGACTTAAGCAAGCCTCTAGAAGTTGGAACATCCGTTTTGATGAAACAATCAAAAAGTTTGATTTTATCAAAAATGAGGATGATCCATGTGTGTACAAGAAGGTTAGTGGGAGTGTTATTATTTTCCTGATATTATATGTAGATGACATATTATTGATAGGAAACAATGTATCCTTGCTGCAAGAAGTGAAGGAATGGTTGTCCAGCAAGTTCTCCATGAAAGATTTGGGAGAAGCAGCCTACATACTGGGTATTAAGATCTATAGAGATAGATTTAGGAGGTTGCTTGGATTGTCCAATCAACGTACATAGATAAAGTGCTAAAACGGTTTAGCATGGAGGAATCCAAGAAGGGATTCCTGCCGTATCGCATGGGATACATCTCTCCAAGGACATGAGTCCTAAGACCCAAATGGAGAGAGAGCACATGAATAGGATTCCATATGCCTCAGCAATCGGATCCATCATGTATGCGATGCTATGTACGAGACCTGATGTTTCTTATGCATTGAGTATCACTAGTAGATACCAGGCAAACCCTGGTGAGAAACATTGGATGGCCGTCAAGAATATCCTTAAGTACTTACGAAGGACTAAGGATATGTTCTTGGTTTATGGAGGACCCGAACTCATAGTTCAGGGTTATACGGATTCTAGTTTTCAGTCTGATAAAGAATTATAAATCTCAATCAGGCTATGTCTTTACACTCAATGGCGGTGCAGTCAGCTGGAAAAGTTCCAAGCAGGAGACGATTGCGACTCTACGACCGAAGTCCGAGTACATCGCAGCATCAGATGCAGCCAAAGAAGCAGTTTGGATCAAAAAGTTCATCACTGAACTTGGTGTGGTTCCAAGCATTGCTGATCCAGTACACTTGTATTGTGACAACAATGGAGCTATTGCGCAAGCTAAGGAGCCAAGGTCTCATCAGAGGTCCAAACATGTACTCAGAAGATACCATGTAATTAGAGAGATTATTGGTAGAAATGATGTAAAAATAGAATGAGTCCCCATGGAGGATAATGTAGCTGATCTGCTCACTAAAGTCCTTGCTGCAGCAGAAGCATGATAATCATGTTAAGTCACTCGGTATTAAATACATGGGTGAATGGCTCTAGTGCAAGTGGGAGATTGTTAGTGTATGCCCTAGATCCAATTGGATTGGATGCTATACATTCTATGAATACAAATCAAATAAAATGGTTTCTTTATCTATCCAGATGTCTTTTATTTGATATATTTGTCTGTGAGATAAAGTCCAAAAGAATGTGAACCGTGCATATGAATTTGTAATAGAGATTACAAATTGTGAGATTCAAATTGCACGTTATGGTTCGATTCTTTAAACTTCCTAGTCGATGTGTAGATGGGACTGGACACCATCGAACACCGTGAGACTAGCACACATTGCATATCCTCACCCTTGGGTGAGCAGCTGATTTCACAAGCTGAAGTATGAAGATACTTGGATAGGTGTGTGGATGCTCGTTTATAACGATGCATTGGATGACCCGTACAGAGATCCCATATGGATATTCTATATAGTGTCGATGGTTGATCTCTAATGACGGTGGTGTGAGTGATCCTTTGACTTGAGATCTTCATTGCATCTCATGTGTGGAATGTCATGCTTTGACGACATCCAAACGTCGCTCTAGCCATGGGTGGCAAATATGGTGTCGGTTGGGTATGACATGAAGCACATGAAGATGGTGTTTGATCAAGACAGGATTCGTCTCCCTTGATAGAAAGGGTTATATCCCACTTGATGGATTAAATTGATTGTTAAATCCTTGCAAGGTTGAGTTGGAATTCGAAATGGTTTCGAAGTTCTAATTCATATGAGTCAATTTTTTTGAGATCAAGTAAACAAAGATCAATTACAGGGTTGACACATTCCATACCACTGATTGATCTGGGATATGTGACGAAAGGATTTGATCATACGGTAACCGTTCATGGACAGGTGTTGATGGTCACGTCAACAAAACCTTTAGTAGTTGGGTGGTCATGATGCTTTGCTAGAGGCCTCTCATGATCTATAATCATGTTGTTGACTTGGACAAAGAGTTGTCCAATCATTCCTAGGGTCTATGATTAGGACATGATTATTGCCAACATGTTAAAGGGCCTAATGGGTCACACGCATTAAGGAGAATTTTGGATGAATTAAAATAGAATTAAATTAGATTTAATTCAGATAAGATGATCAATTAAATAATTGGGTGAGACCCAATTTAAAGAAGATATAATAATAATGGATATGATCCATTATAGTAGAAGGAATGTTAAGGAGAAATTATTTGTGCATATGATGAACAAATAATTGGATACCCAGATATAACTTGATCCATGTGATGGATGGCTCTGATTATTCGGGTATGGATGGCCAATCTCAGCCATGTGAAGATGGAATCATGCCCATGGGATGAGGCATGATGAATCTCTACGGTTCGATGATGAACACGTACAAATTGGGGCATGTAGTTATGAGATAACCAACTCCTAATTTCAAAGGCTGAGATTGTGACACTTGGATTAATGTTACCATGAGAATGGAGTTTCTTCGTTTCCTTGGATTAATGTTACCATAATGTTACCATGAAAATGAGAGTTTCTTCTGTTTATTTGGATTAACGTTACCATGACGTTACCATGAAAGAGGTCTCTTCTTCTCCCTTGGAATGTTTCCTTTTCACCTATAAATATGGTTCCTTCCTACTAGGAAGGTAGAGCATGAGAAGAAAAAGATTAGATCTTTCTTCAAGATATCTTTTATATTTCTGTAAGGGGATTCAAGAGGCGCTAGCACCCCTCTCTCTCGTAGTGTCATCTTCATACCTTGGAGGTCTTCATCCCCTCTTCTCCGCATGGATCACCATTAGAGGCCAGACACATGGACGGCTAGTGGCAAAGGATTAACCGGCTTCATCCTCAACTACATCGATAAAGGACTCAGTATGAATAAAATTAGATTTTATTTGAGATTTAATGAATATGTTCCTAAGGATCCTGGCATCTGGGAATTTTATATTATATCTTCCGCAATGTTTTCATGAATTTGATTCATATCTAATATACATAATTCCCAACAGGTAGGCTGAGATGGAGGAAACATAGAGATATGTAAAGATAGTGCGGTCTGATAATGGTGAAGAATTCATAAGTAAGGAGTTTATGAAATTTTGCATAGATGAAGGTATCAAAAGGCAATTTTCAGTAGATAGAACTCCTTAACAAAATGAAGTGGACGAAAGAATAAGCTGAACTCTCATAGAGAAAGCTAGATGTATGAGATTACAAGTAGGATTACCTAAAAAGTTTTGGATGGACACAATTGACATAACAGCCTACTTGGTGAACAGGTCTCCTCATGTCAAGCTTAATGGGAGGTTATCAGAGAATGTGTGGTCTGATAAACAGGTGGAGCTCAGTCATATTAGAATTTTTGGATGTACAACATATGTACATGTGGATGTCAGTCAGCGGACTAAGTTGGACGCTAAAGCCCAAAAACTGGTGTTTATTAGATATCTGCAAGGAGTCAAGGGATACAGATTATGGGATCCCTTGGAGCAGAAGGCCACGATCAGTAGGGATGTGATTTTTGATAAAAGCTTAGTCCTCAAGAAGCAGAAGGTGGTAGAGGTTCAGCCGAGGCCTAGTCGGACGCGGGTGGGCAACAAGAGGCTCAGCAGGGCAACAGCTGAGCAACTAACCTCTTATGATATTTTACCTTTTGTAGGATCATCGGGAGGACATGAGATTCAGATGGAGCACACTCCATATATGTTTTCACATGCGGGGATCAGCCAGATGCATGCTCACGGCAGAGATGAGCAGAGGAAGGAGTTACATATTGGGATAGGCATCGTCATCGTACTGCATAAGCCAAAGATGGTCATTCAGCAACCGAAGCGATATAGGTTTGGCGAGACCATGTCATATGCATTAGTGGCTGCCAATGGAGGACCAGTTATCTACCAAGAGGAAATAACAAGTCAAGATAGAGATAGATGGGTCCAGGCTATGGCAGAAGAGATGCAGTCCCTGCAGAAGAATCAGATTTGGCGGTTGGTGTCACTGCCAAGTGGAAAGAAACTCATTGGCTGCAAATGGGTATTTCAGTGCAATGAAAGAGCCATAGAGAAGGAGAGGATCGGTATAAGGCCAAGTTCATGGCCAAAGGATTTTCTCAGAAAGAAGGCATTGACTACAATGAGGTGTTCTCACCAGTGGTACGATACACATCTATCAGGATATTGCTAAGCATTGTTGCAGTGCATAATTTAGAACTGGAGCAAATGGATGTCAGAATAGCCTTCCTTCATGGGGATTTGGAGGAGGAGATTTATATGGAGCAGTCGAAGGGGTTCATAGAATCAATGTTAGAAAGAAATGTATATCATTTGTAGAGATCCTATATGGTTTGAAGGAGTCACCACGTCAATGGTACTTACGGTTTGATACCTTTGTGAGAAGCATCGGCATGTCTAGATGTGAGTATAATCCATATGTTTATTTTTGGATTTTAAAAGATAATTTCAGATTTTACTTACTTTTGTATGTGGATGATATGTTAATTGCATGCAAGAGTAAAGCTATTGTAGAGGACCTAAAGGCAGCATTATCGGCTGAGTTTGAAATGAAGGATTTAGGTCATACTACATGGATTTTGGGGATGAAAATTTTTAGGGGCATAGAAGGTTGCTTCACTTATCTTAAGGGACTTATATCAGAAGAGTCTTGGAGAGGTACAGTATGGATGGTGCAAAGCCAGCCGCATTACCATTGGCCGGTCACATTAAGCTCTTCAAGACTATGTCACCAAGTTTGAGATAGAGGCCGAGGAGATGTCCAGAGTACCTTATGCTTTAGGAGTTGGTAGTCTCATGTATGCTATGGTATATTGTAGGCCTAACTTTGCATATGCTGTTAGCCAGGTTAGCAGATTCATGGCTAGTCCGAGTAGAGCACATTGGAGAGCTCTGAAAGGGATCTTCAAATATCTTGTTGGCACAATCAATATTGGTGTATGCTATAGGTATAGTAGCATAGAGGATGACACTAGACTGACCATGGAGGCTCAGGATCGGATAGCAAGTTTTGTTAATGCTGACTATGAAGGTGATTTTGACATTAGGAGGTCAACGACATGGTATATCTTTTTATTGAATGGTGGTCCAATATCATGAAGGTCAAGTCTGCAGCCAGTGATGGCTTTATCTACTATAGAGTCAGAGTATATTGATATTTTAAAGGCTATAAAGGAGGCTATGTGGCTGAAAAGTCTTGCATTAGAGATGGGGATAGCATAGGGGGTGATCAGGGTATTTTTTGACAGCCAGAGTGCTTTATATTTGGTCCAGAACCCGATCTATCATGCTGGGACCAAACATATTAACATCAGATACCACAGGATCAGGAGCTTGTGGAGGATGGTGAGTTGGAGCTTGTGAAAGTGTTGACCAAAGATAACGCAGCGGATGCACTCAATAAGGTACTACCTCGAGATAACTTCTTCAAATGTGGAGCACTGATGGATTGATGGACCAGATGGAGCTTACTGTAATTTTGATGCACCAAGGTAAAGATTGTAAGCTCAGGTGTGGTACATCCAAAGTCCAGATGAGTCACATAGGTTTGAGAGCTTAGGCTACATAAGTTCTCAGGTTCTAAGTCATTTGAGTTGGCTTGTGACCCAAGATAGAGAGCATGTGAGTCATGGGTGTACATGGGCTTGGGTTTAAGTGCTTTCTTATAGCTTAGAAGGGAGTTTTTTGAGATAATGTTTAATAACCTACAATTGGGACTGGGTCCATGGGGATTGGGCTCAGGTTTTCTAGATAGGCTTTCATATTTTAAGGAGTTTGTTAGGGAGTTGGTTATGGGCTGGTGCGGAAAAGTTTTATCATCCAAAATGGATGATTATTTAAGGTTCTCTCTGGATGTAACCGGATAGATGAAAGACCCAAAAGAACAAAGGCATTCTCTTTTTTCTTCTATATCCATCTATTCTTCTTCTTCTCTATCTTCCCTCACGCGCCTGATCTCGACGAAAGATGCACAACAAAGAGAAAAACATAAATGATTTGCTTAGTCATCCATCATAATTATATTACCACAATATGTGGTAAACGGTGGATAAGGGGCTAGAGTTGGCAATAATTCTGTTGGATTTTAGGGCCATACATATACAGATTTTAGAACATCAGAAATTAAGCAAAATTCAATGTCATACATGTGATGCCATTTTTCATTTGTCCAAAAAATACATTAAATTCTTCAATCCGATGAAGCATTCATCGAGCATATTGGCACCTAGATCTTTCTATTTTTCTCTTCCAGTACAATAAAAAAACGTTGAATGCAAACAAAGAACTACCTAATAGACCCTTTACCACCATTGAGTTTTATCTCCACACAACAAAACCATTAGTATAGCAAATCTTTAGCAGTTTAGAGATAAATCAACAACAACAAAATTTACAATTAAAAGTTTCTACCATATAGCTTATGCTGCAACATCATAGTATGCAACAAATTCGTCTGATATAATAAAAGAAGTTACAGATCTAAGGTTTCGACTGGTGCCAGCAACCATGATGAGCACAACGAGGAAATAAGTAAAATTAAGGAATGGGTTTAACCCCCAATATGGTTGCATAACAGGAAGAAAATAGGTAAAATTAGAGCAAAATTGTGAAATTAAATGGATCATTTAAAGGTTTATAAACGATTTACAAAAAGCCCTATACCTATGAGCATCAATAACAATGAGACATTCAAAGTTCAGCCACACAAGTTTTGCTTTTTAAAATCCTACCAACGTATGAAGTAGCATTACAAAAATAAGAAATTAGATTCTAAATCTATGCACGTAGGCTCTGATACAATATCTTAGATTTTAGAATAAATGTAAATTCTGGAACGCTAAGAAATCAAGCAAAATTTGATGCCATATCTATTAGTAACATCTTTGATTTATGCAAGAGCTATAAAAGATTCTTTAATCCAAGAAAAAACAAAGAATGCTAGAGCTTAAATCTTCTTCTTTTTATTTTAATGGATGATTTTTTTAATGAAAAAAAAACTAAACGTACATAACACAAGAACAAGAGACTTAGCCTTTTATAATGAAACTATAATATGGCTTCTCAATTTAAGTCACTATTGGATTTTAAGTTCATACAAATCATCCATCCAAATCACCTAACAAAAGATGCGTACCAGTTCAAACAACATAAATTATATATCAATATAGAGCTCATCATGCATGTATCATTGGACTAAATTTCTCACCCCATTTTATAAAACCAAAGTCACCAGCTATTCATGATGGCCCATGCACAGGAAATTTCTAACAGCCCATTTTATAAACCAAGGTCACCAAGTATTCATGATGGCAGATATACAGGAAATTTCTAACAGTCTAACCCCACTTCCTCCATCCATCACGGTCCAAACTATTTCCATGCGTTCACAAATGCATATATTGATTTGCTTTTCCATATGTTATCCATTGTTGTGATCAAGTTGCATCTTTCGCATAAATTTACAATCTCACCGTCCCCGGAACCAAATTTTCAAAAGAAAAGTGAAGATTTGATGCGGTGGAGGAGAGATGTGCTTAGCAAGGCAGACTCTTAGAGCTCGAGCTTACAGCAAAGCTCTTAAAACTAGAAAAATTCTCAGGTACATGAGCTCTTCTCATGATTGCTTCCATGTTCTTATCGAGGCTCTGCTTCACCAACTGCTCAACAGCCTTCTGACATTTTTTTGTGTCGCCCCCACCAACAGGGCTGGCAGAAAATGAAATCCTCTCTGTTTGAGGCCCAGAATGCAGTCCCATCTTTGTTTCTCTCTCATCTTTAAACCACTGCAGTATCTTTAGTGCCCTCTTCTGTGCAAGGGGGCTCCCTAACAACGTCACCTCCAGTAGCAGGGGCACAATCCCCAGCCCTGCCATCTTCTGCATCTGTGTCTTGCTCCTATGAGCGAGAATCAAAAGAAGGTTAACCGCAAGCTCCTGGCATCTAGGTTTGTCATTCCATGACAGAGTGTCCATTATGGCTTTAGGAACCATGGAGTCATCCTCAATGGCCTTCTTTCCTATTGCACTAAGAATCAAGTTCCCCATAGTCGCTAGAACTCCCTCAGAGGCTCTTCTGTTCGACAGCAATCGTATCAGAGTATGAACTGTGCCACTTGAAACAACAGCTCTAGTGTTCTCCAGCTTTGTTGAAAGATTGTATAGAGTTGCGAGGCAAGTAACCTTTATCTCGTCAGCAACTTCCTTGGCATTAAGGGTGCCATTTAGGAAGTGGAGGATGTGGCAAGGAGCAATGGGGAATTGAGTTTTTGCTAGGGAGGATATGGAGAAGAGGAGGACTGCAAGTTCTTGTTTTCTATGGAACTCCAGCTGTGGTAGTTTTGCAAGGAGTCCGGCCTCCACCATAAGCGCCTTGTTTCTGAAACAAGCGAAACGCACGGGTATCAGGAAAGAATCACAATTACAATCTGAAATAATAGCCAACAAGATTTGAGTCATCACCATCAGATTTCATATTCTTTTGACTCTCAATTCATAAGTGATGGAATTCATGATCAGTGTTGGGGGTTGAACGGTGGTTGAGATTTGAATTTAAAGACTAAGGTCATCATTTAATACATCAGTCATGAAGTGATGCTAGTTTTCTGACTCCATGTGATGATGTGTTATGGGTGCTCAGATGCGTGTTGTCAGTAGTTTAAGAAAGCTAGCTGCCTCAGTCTTTCAATCTCAGGAGCTCGGTAACCCTTTAGCTTCTTTGTTTTTGGTAGTGTGAAGTCATGACAAAGCCTTGCTTTGCCACTTATTTTTAGATGTTATATTATTAATTATATCAAACACCGTCGCATTGAACGAATAATTCGGTAAGATACAAAGAGTAGAATAAGCATGGGTGAGCTACAATGGAGGAAGCCTAACAGGGGATGGTCAGAGTTGAAAAACGGCAAGAAAGCATAGGCTCTGGGTTGAAAAATGCGGGTCAGACCTTTTGTCTCATCATGAGGCTGAGCCTTCCTGCTGGAACCGAGTTGGGCTAATCCCATTATCTCACCAAGTTCACAGATGCTAATCAGGAGTTTAAAGCAAAGTTTGCTTTGACTTGAGATCTGTTGACTCCGTTTTCCTCCGATCCTCTTTATAATACCCTTGGTCCAACTTTGACTTCTGCAACGCCTTTGTGGCTTATTTATATTAAATTGTCTGTCTAAATATACCTTGACTTTCGACATATATATATATATATTGGACCTACTTAACTACTAGATATCTTCCTTAACATGATATCAACGCCTTCATATATCTCCTTGTATTTATGCTATAGTCTGTAACCCCTTGTATCATATATTATACTTCTAATAAATTAACGGGGAAGTTTCTACTTTTCCAATTTCCATTCAAAAAAAATAACATGATATCAACATTAATCACACAGAGACATTCCTATACCTGGTATACCTCTCTCTGAACTATATGAGACACAATCAAGGCTGATTCGGAGTATGCCAGTAGTCAATAATGGTGAGCTGGCAGGAAATGGAGTGGGTTACCAAATGCTTAAATTGTTTTAAGTTATGAGCTGATGGGACAAGAGCCAAACTTTACTGAAAAATAACAACAAATAAGCGATAAAAGAAATGTTGTTTGAATCACTGGCTGGGATGATTGAAACAGGATTTGGTAGCGGAGAAAGTTAAAATGAAATCACACGAATGAGAATTTATTTTTGAGCAGGACAGATCTCGCACAGAAGAAATTAAAACAGATATCCTTTAATGTATGGCGAAGAACATTAAAGCAAACAAGCATTAAGCACAAGGGTGGCTAATACTTACGTAAAAGTACCATGAGCCAGCTCAATCAGCGCTTCAATGGCCAAGCGGCGGCATTGATCATCCTGCGAGTCAGCGAGCATCGACACCAGCGATGGGATGACGCCCAGCTTAGCCAGCGACCGCCTCATGTGAGCGTCCACTTTCGCCAGCCTCTTAATCTCCACCGCCGCCGCCACCTTTTCCTCCCACCCTCCAAAGTGCAGCTGCTTCACCGACCTCTTCATCCCCGCCTCGTCCACCACCTCACCCTTCGCTTCGTCTACCTTCGTCTTTATCCCACCCTTCATCTCTGAGTCAATAGAACTTAGAGAAGCAGTCGGTTCAATGACCTTGGCCTTTGCTTTATAAGAGGACGATGAGAAAGATTGAAAAAAATTTCCAGCAAATTAGCAGAACAGCAGTCGTTGCGGCTTCTTGTTGGAGGAGGTAGGAGAGGAATCCAACATGTCTATGCTCTGTCTAGGTTTCTCGGAATTAAATAAATCTCATGCTGAATAATATAAGGTAGAGTAAGCAGTACTAGAAATAATAAGACAACAAACAGAGGGAGAGCTCAGAAGTCACATGGAAGAGAGATCGGGGGGAAGAGGAAGACGAAGAGGGAGAGCAAGAAACGGCCGCCGAACCCAACCAAATTAGTCTCTAATTTATTTACCTCCCGAGTGGGGAACCTCTCATGGTGAGTGCGGGAGACATGGAGTAGTTGATACCTGGCAATGGCCCCATGCCGGACGCCCAACCACCAAACAGCCCCATCGGCCAAACTTTCAGTGCAGAGTTTTTTTTTAGTACACCAATGCCCCAGAGAATGAACACCGCCTTGTACAATATATTAAACAAGAATTATAATTTTATTTTTCAATGATTATTATAAGAAAATAGCGACTCTTATGATCTTTTATCTAAATTGCATTGAGTATTATGCTAACGTATAACCATGAAAGAATCAACTCTAGATGTTGAAACTGAGAGTGGAACCAGCTTAGTTGATAAAAATTATTATTGAATAATAACACCTATGATTTGGATGTGATTTTTATATTGACTAAATTTCAACCAACTATTATTATGAAATCCAAATTATATATAGTGTTGGAAGATATAGCAAACATCTTTAGAGCTATTTTGGATGGTATTGCTCTACAATTTGGTTTAGTTTGATTCTTAAATGGAATTTCTATTCCAGGCTCAGAGGCCATTACTAAACAAGCAAAAAGACTGGTACGGAAAACATGAGCAAGAAATATAAAATTTAAAAATAAAGAAAAAAAAAGAAGGAGATATACTATTAAGAGAATTACCAAACCAATATTCTCTTTCTAGAATTTCTTATATTCAAAAATTTTAGAAATTAAAATTTTAAATTTTATCTAATAATTAATATTTATTTATTTTAAATATATTTTCTGGCTTCACTATCAAGCTGAAAACATTAGGGAAGCGATCGATGGCCTATATATAGTCATTATGATGATTTTAAATCAGCGATGATTCCTACATAGCATAATATTTACTATAATATATATTAATAATTAAAAATTAAAAATAGTATAAAATTATTACATTTGATGTACCATAAAAAATTTATATTATCGATTATAAAATATTAAAATTACTTCTAATTAGCTAACATTTTTTACCTTAAAAAATAACAATCCTAAATATATTTTATAAGTACAAAGATAATTTATACCATTTCATATTATTTATTATTATAATATTTGAATCAAATTATAATATTAGATTATAGTATAATTAAGATATATTATTATAATAATAATTAAATGTTATGTCGGGATCATTATTTGCAGTGGCCTTAGATCCGTGAACTCAATTGGGAGGCGTGCAAATGATTTGATACGGATGCTGGGCCTCGGCGGGCGTCAGTGCGAGGCATGGACCTCAATTGGTGGGCGTGGCGGGCGGGCGTCAGTGCGAGGCATGGACCTCAATTAGTAGGCGTCGAAATGATTTGATACGGACGCTGGGTCTCGGCGGACGGCAGTGCGAGGCGTGGGTCTGATCGTACAGTGGCGTGGGTCTAATCGTAGAATCTTGCAACTGGCTCTCTTTTTCGCGTGTACCGCACTGGCCTGCGATGTCGGAGTTATGAGTTATTTTAGGTGAAACTTGGAGTAAATAACGATATCGTCCAAAGATCATGAATAGATTTCACTGGAGAGCTTTTGAGCTTCCCATGGCTGGTGACCGAGCCGCAACGCCTTACCTACTCTATGAAAATTCTCGAAGTTAAAGTGATGGTCTGTACCGTTTCTAGATTCTCTATCAGATAAATATTGATATGGGTTTGTGGCTGCAGCTCGTACTAATACACTACGACATGATAGAGAGTCAAAAATGCTATCAACAAATCATGGAGGTTCCATATTTATTTATGAAATTTGTGATTTGTTTTCGTTAAATGGTTGATCATAATGTTTACTTCTAAAAATTATATATCATATCTAAGCAAAAGTATTTTGCCTTTGCACGTTGCCACGCATGTTGCCTCTGTTATTGGGAAAAAGCCTCTGTTGCGCCCAAACTCGTCCAGTGCTGTCAAAAAAAATATATATATATATTCATGTTCGCAAAAGAATGATCTTAGAGAGAGAGAAAAACTATGTTGCAGCACTAAAATGATAGGATTGGTACAATTCATAAATATTGATGCAATATAAAAAGGCTAGTCAAACAACCAAATGCCACACGTCACATACAATGCCATTTAACCTCTGCAAAAATTTAGATATGGATCTAGATTCATTATATATACTAAAATCTTTCACGTACCTTAAGCTATAGAAATTTCTTCCAATCTAGCTTGGACAAAATATGTTACTCTTTATATATATATTTTTTTTCAGAATTTTACAATCCTTAAACTTTTAATTGTTATATAAATATTATATTTATAATATATTATTACATATAATCAGTTAAAATTAATGATATAATCGATGTATCATTCCATCAACTAGCTCGCATGTTCGAGTGATGTATCAGTTATTTTATTAATTTTAATTATTTTTATATAACTTAATGTTAAGAATGTAATATTTTTAAATATAAAAATTTAAATTATAAGAATTAAAAGTTTAAGAACTGAAATGAATTTGAAGTGAATGTTATAGGATCAAAGTATATTTTAACCTATCCTTTTATCTTATCTTGAATAGGCGCAAAAAAGGGGGGTTTTGTTTGGATCTTTAGAGAAAAAAAAAGGAGAGAGTTAAAAAAAAAAAAAAAAAAAAGAAAGGAAAAGAAAGGAGAGGAAGGATTACTCTTCTTCTTTTGTTTGGAAAGAATGAAAGAGAAAGGAAGGATAGTATCAATTATCTTGTTTGGATAGAGAGAAGGAAAAGAAAGGGAAGAGTTATGTGACAATTATATTATTTCAGAATAGAAAATAAAGAGTGAAAGAATGGAGAATAGAAAATGAAGGAATATTTTGGTCTTTCAATAAAGTATGACTTAAACTTTTCTCCTTCCCAGTTTATCTCCGGGTTAACAAATTTATTCTCGCTGAAGAAAAAAAAAAAAAATCGATTACTCACATTTTCTTTTTCCTTTTTCTTTCACCTTCTTTTTCTTCTCCTTTCCTCTATTCTCTTCCATCCAAATATACCCGAAGTGAATTAAAACCACACCTAATCTTTGTCTTGAAACGAAGCAATCCAGCTCACAAATATCTCCATCATGAACTATAAGAAACAAATGGACCCTGGCACACAAAGATTGGCTCTGAATACGTCATGGTGGAAGGTCGGTGAGAATTAGATGCGGTGGAGCCAAACTAATCCAAAGATAAAGTCAGGCTGTCTACCATGGGCCCACCCATTGCACCAGCCGTCTCCCCCATCAACGGTTATGAAGTGAATTTTCTGGGCGACGGCTCTTGTCCCCTGCCTTGTAGCTCTGCAAGGGTGGCAGATTTTTGCTAATGGCACCAGAAAGAAGTTGATGCAAGATTTTTTTTTTTTTTTGTTAATTTCTCTGTGGTCGGAGTGCACGTTAATCCCACTCAGCCATCGCATTAGGGCCAGGCACTTATCCTACTAAAGTTACCAACTACCCCTTTGATGCACGCTAGGAACTCTTCGCAATGCGCTCGCACCATCCATAGAGTTACTCGGCAGTAACTAAATTTATTGCGAGCTTTGCCGTTCGTTTTTTCAGTCCATGTTGTGTTGTCAATCTTTTTAGTAATTGTATGGATTAATGATATTTAAGAATGCTAAGAAAAAAAAATGGATGAAGCTTGGTATCAAGGAAAGTGAGAGTAAGAGGGTGGGTGAATGGAGAGATTAGTTAAGGCACGATGAGAATGAGAGAAGGAGAAAGGGAGTATAGTGTTTTTGATGCATGAAATTGCCAACGGTGTTCCCCAATTAACAAAATTGTTGGATGCTCAAGGGCATTTTTGCCATTTTAAAAAAGAGTTAATATTTTTAAAAAAGTCATTGCCATTAGTTGTATATGCAAACAATTTTTTTAAGGCTAAATATCTTGAAATAAAAATTGTCAGTGTAAACTTTTCTACTATATAGTTTTCTGAATCAGTTTTCAAATTTTTACACTGAAGTTTGAATGACTTCTCAAAATTTTTAGCTCATCTCTATAAATAGTTGAAAATAAATTTGTTAAGTCTAAATAATAATTATAAATTCTAAAAAAAACTTCCTCCTATTTGTGTTGTAGAATGGAATATGAGATAATTAAAACTGTAAGTGAAGGCGTGTGTATACAAAGTATTGTTGAATTGATTATAATTTGTAATCATTATCTAATGTTGGGAGTGAAGGCATGTGTATACAAAGTATTATTGAACCGATTGTGATTTGTAATCATTATCCAATTATGCCTTTTCTTTTATGCTTTACCTCTTAATCATCATTTAAAAAAAAAGGGGGAGAAAGTTCATAAATATTCCCCTATTTGCCGATGTGAATTTATTCTATGCTTAACATTGATTATTTTTTATTATTTATAATAACCTCAAATAATTTAGTTTTTTATATATCAATATTTTATTTTTAAAAAATATATATATATATTTCAATATGTTGCATAACTTATCACATAATTATGCAATCACGAGTCTCAAGCTTGACCTACATAAGCACTAAAAGTTTCTATCTTATAAGACTATTTATTTCTACAATAATCCAAAGCTTCACAACATCTCAAATCGTTGATATATGGTTAATTAAAAATTTATTTCCTTAGTCATTAAATCTTTGAACGGTAGTTTACGAGTGTACAAGTCAAGAAATTTTTGAAGTCAATAGAATGACATTTTAGATAAGTTTTACCATTAAACTAATTTTTCACCTAGCTCCATCAACTTAAAAAAAAACAAAACCAACTTTACTTAGTTATGTCATAGCTACTCATTTTATTTCAAGCCTTTCTCCATTAGTCTCAATCCCCACTAGTTATTATTGTTGCTACCATTGTTATTTATAAAAAAGTTTCATAGCCAATCTTTGCCATGTTCTAAAAAATAAGACACGATTCAACTGAGGCGTCAAATCCATTCCTTGCCTCAATTGTGGTGTCACATGATAAATTAGAATGTGCCGACCCCTATTTCCGTAGCAGCACCAGTGGTCTAGTGGTAGAATAGTACCCTGCCACGGTACAGACCCGGGTTCGATTCCCGGCTGGTGCAATCAATTTTGTCGGGCTTTTTTTTTTTTTAAATGCTTTTTTCGCTCCTCGCCTCCGGCCTTGACTTCTGTCCTTCCGCCAACCATGAAGGTCCTCTAAGTTCTTATTCCGGTCATTTTCGTAATTTCCTTTCATATTATTTACACCACATATTCCGCCAACCATGTAATCTACTAATCTTCCTTTTCCTTTTGATCTCTTTCCTTAATCCATCATCTCACCACCAAATTCTACACCGAGTCGGTCGATCTTTGTCATCTCTTCTCCCTCCGTTCATCCTTTTACCACAGAGAAGTTGACGGCGGTTAATTAACACTCAAAGAAGATTAAAATCGAAGGGTCTCCTCACCCACCCGTAACTTCTTCCTCCAAAACCCAGCACCGACCCAAACCGAAGCAGCAGACGCGACAGCAGATAGATCCCGCAATCCCTTCCGATCTGCCGTCCGATGGAAGAACAGCATCAAGCCGCCGCGGGGGAAGAGACCGAAGAGGCCGAAGCCGTCGAACTCGTCCTGTTCCACGTCAACGAGTGCTATGTCTATTTGGTACCCGCTCTTTCCCTAATCCGATCGCCAATTTGTAGTAGAAATCAATCCCATTTCTTGATTTTGGATCTTATATTTGATTGGTTTTGAGCAGATACCTCCGAGGAAGAGCGCAGCTTCGTACAGGTGTTGCCTGAACTAATTCATCACCCGTTCTCTCGAATTTAATTCCTTGAATTGTAGTCCTCAGTCGATGTTCGGATTGCAAGAAAGATGCAATCTTGAAGAATGTGGGAGTTGGTTGAGAAGAGAATTAGGGTTTTGGATAGTATGAATTCTGACCCGATTATTAATGCTTCTCTAGAATTGTTGAAATGAATCGCTCAACTCGGGACAATACGTCGAATCTTTTATTTGATCTATCGTTACTGACAATTCAAAGACGAATATTATTAAATCAAATCTCAACTACTCTAAGTCCATTATATCTCAAAGCAACTTCATAGGACTCCTATTGATTGCATATTTGCATGTTGAAATATTATATCACAAGGGACTGGTAATGCAACTACTGCTATTTTCGAAAGCTCCAATGATTCTTTGATTAATAAGCTATCATATGCTTGAAAATAAATTTACTTACCTTTTTTTATCTCCATATTGGGGTACCTGAAGTCCATGGGTAGCAAATTTTTCTTGATACTTGGTTTTCGACAACGTTTTGTTTTCAGAAAAAGATTCTGAAATTCTAGTAGCCATATGATAAGCTTTTTTCAAACTGTAAAAAGGTGAACTTATGAATGCTGGCCTGGTATGCAGATCAAGATTCTCTGTGCTCAACTGATATTGATAGCATATATCTCAGCTGTGTATTGAACCAGAAAATATTGGCAATACTGGTTAATGAACATTTCCTTTGCTATGTTTAAAACTGGGGTTTCTCTCTTTGATTTAAATGTGCTGACACTTACTTCATGAAGACTTCAGTCTGCCTCTGCGTTGATTTGGATGTCTTGATCTATGCACGCTCTAATACATTCACATTATGTGACTACTGTAACAAAAAAAAAAAAAAAACCAATTAGCTCAGTGAATCTGAAATGTTGTGTTGGTTTTTAGGGCTGATGAGTGGAATGTCAACAAATGGAACTGGGAAGGGGCGTTAAAAGTTGTCAGCAAGGGGCAGGAGTGCGTTATTAGACTGGAAGATAAGACTACAGGTGTGGCTGTCTTTTTAGTTAGTACTGTAGAATCATTAAAAAAAAGGGGAACATTCTTAGATGTTGCTCATCGTTCTTATTTTAACTGGTTGTCTGAAACATTTGACTCAGGAGAACTATATGCTAGAGCATTTCTTAGAGAGGGTGAGCCACATCCAGTGGAACCTGTAATTGACAGCAGCAGGTTTGTTTTTTTATTTTCTCTTTGTTCTTATAAATTCCTGTAAGCAGGTTCAGATTTCATTTGGTTTTGGATGGTACAAGCTATGCTTTCTGAGTTGTTGCACATACAATACATGCATGGTCATTTCTATCTATGTTCGAATTTTATGCCACTAAATGATTATTCCTTGTTTCTTGCAATAAACAATACATGTACGGTCATTTCTATCTGTGTTTGAATTTTATGCCACTAAATCATTATTCCTTGCTTCTCCAGATACTTTGTGCTTCGAGTTGAAGAGGATATAGGTAAGTTTCCTTTCCTTCCCTGGGATGCTAAAATATTTAGTTCAGTTTACAAGATTCTTACTACCTTTCCGTTTCAAGTTTTAGGCATGTGATTGGCACAAAAGTGCAATTCTTGGTTGAGCCAGTGAAAGGAATCAAGCATGTACAATGATCTCATTTAATTTGAATCCAAATTGCATTTTGGGAAACCTTTAAAAACCTGCTAGTTTTCATTTTACTTTATATAGATATTGCTGAGCTGAAGTTTCGGGAAACATTGTTACAAATCATAAATAATGTTAATGTGTCTATTGGAATTTTATAAATCATTGCTAGGTGAGATGCGCTTGCTTTATGTTTGATCTATACATAATGCTGCCACTGATATCATGTCTCTTTAGTGTTATTCCTGCAACAATGGAGATCATCAGTTCTTTTTCTTAACCCTGTAGTGCTGTATGCCTTAATTAGCTTTTATGCAGTACTGACGTATCCTTTTGGTGAGCATTTAGTTTTTGTATGAATTAATCAGATTCCATGGACCTGATCACAAACACAAAATTCAAATTTTGAAACTTAAAAATACTTGCAGGTGGTCGCCGACGGCATGCTTTCATTGGTATTGGTTTCCGAGAAAGGCCGCAAGCTTACGACTTTCAAGCTGCCCTCTATGACCATATGAAGTATCCTTATGTTCGTTCTGCCTGTTACCTAATATGTGGCTTAGAAAATCTTTTCTCATTCAGGCATTTAAAGCAATATGGCCTTGAGCTTTGGCTTTCTTGAGGGATGAATATTTTCAACAGTCCTTTTCACCAATGTTTGCTCCTTTACAATCTTAAAGATATTTAAACAAAAAGAAAACTGCTGAAGAGATGGAACAGCATTATCAGACTACATCATCAGTTGATTATAGTCTAAAAGAAGGAGAAACTCTGGTGCTCCAAATAAAAAATGTAAGTTTCTTCTATCTAAGTTGTTCTGACATATTACTTCCAGTTGAGAACAAGTCAATGGCCAGTGATCTTACTGATATTAAGATGATACAGTGCTGATGCAGGTTTGTGCTTCTTGTAGGACCTTTATAATTATATCTTATTCACCATGTATTTTTATGTATTTACTATACATATGTCTCTGCTGCTTTTATTCGATATAATCTAAGGAGCTGCATGGTAAAAGAAATATTAATTTGAAAATTAAGAAATATCATTCAAAACCTAATATGAGAGGACAAATTGAAAGAGCAAAGGTAAAAGATTTACATCCTACATCCTACGTGGTGCATCAAATTTACATGTCCTAGTAGATGGTATATCTTTTTTGTGGAAAATCATATGAAAAATGAAACATTTATGAACAACACATTAGTTTTGTGCAAAGATATGCATATATGTTCTCTAATATATATGGTCCATGAAGAACGAGATAAATATTATTACCGAAGCATTGTCGTGCCATCCTAACACAATCATTTGGAAACATGAATCAAAAATATACAACCAGTACATGAATCATCTCTTGCTATATATGATGGAAACTCTAAAATATCTACCATCTATTGGTTGGATGTTCCATTGTATTCTCATGTGATAAGCATGTGAAAAGAAAATATAATCTCTTTAACATAAGAATAAAACTTGGGTTCTGTTCATTAGATGTTTGTCATTGGGTTCTCCTCTTAATAATGACATGTATACAATTTTATAGATGCTGTTGCACTGAAAGTTGGTGTTTGCTAAAGCTAGAAGCACAAAGTGTGATGGTATTTATAAAATTATGCATCTGTCACTTGTTAAGTGAAGAATCTGATGTCAAATACCTAATAAACTGCACTTAAGTTTTGTCCTTAACATAATCTCTTTTTTAGAATTCCAACACTGCTTTATCTATTTTTGAGAGAAATCACTTCTGACTACTCTTTTTCACCGAGTGCCAAAGCAAAAGCCTGATGAATATTTCTAGAAATGGTTGCTAAATGAATCTTCAAATCCCTTCTCAATGCCTCTTTTGAGTTTGTATTTTTGAGAATATATACAACTCAACTCAACTCATCTAAGCCTTTTCCTAACTACATGGGGTCGACTATATGAATCTGCTTCCTTCACTCTGCTCTATTCGGGACCAAGTCGACATTTAAATTACAAATAGTTATATCTTTTTTAATTATTTCTGTACATGTTAGTTTAGGTCTACCTCTACCTCTGTCCTTACAATGGATTGTTAAAAGATCACTCTTTCTAACTGGAGTATATAAAGGTCTATGTTGTATATGTCAAAACCACCGTAATCAATTTTCTCTCATTTTATCTTCAATTGGGGCTACTCCTATCATTTTTTTATATGTTTATTTCTAATTCTATCTTTTACAGTTTTACCACATATCCATCTTAACATATGCATTTCTGTTACACTTAATTTATTCACATGTTGTTTCAATATTGTCCAACACTCTATTCCATATAGCATAGCTGATCTAATAGCAGTTTTATAGAATTTTTCTTTCAATTTTAATGGAATGCGTCAATCATACAATACTTTCAAAGCACTCCTCCACTTCATCCATCCTACTTTAGCTCTATGATTCACATCTTCACCTATTTCTCCTTTTTGTTGAAATAGGAAAACTATTTCACCTTCTCCATGCCTCTTTTGAGTTTATATTTTGAGAATATACAACAAAAGGAAAACTATTCACAGCTATTCACATGCATTTTATGCATCAAGATTCAGTCACTTTATATGCATACAGTAAGTACCATGGTTGATGTTTTATATGTTCTATGCTGTAGACCATAGTCATGGCTAATTACCACGGCCTTAATTCATTGGGATTGGCTTTTGTGGATCCAGTAGGCTGGCCTTTTTTTTTTTTTGAACGGAAATTTTTTATTTTCTGCTGATCAGTTCCATTTAATGATATCATGCACATTTCCTTGTTTCATAAAGCCAGGTTCCTTCTCATTTCAGCCCTAGATTTAGGTTGAACATGCCCTCACTGGTCTCAATCTGTTAGATCACTCTACTTCCAGTTGATAAAAACTCCAAGTTTCCCTTGTTTTACATGTATGCTGTATGACCATGGACATGATAAATTACTAGTTGCCCTAACTAATTGGGATTGGCTTTTGTGGTTTTTGCACAGTGATGTTTTTCAACCAAAACTTTTTAATTTCTGCTAATTAGTTTTATTTAATGCATTCCCCTCTTTCACAAAGCTGAGTTTCTTCTACTTGGGCCCTGGATTTAAGTTGAATATGCCCGTAGTGGTGTATTATTTTTTTTCAAGTACTTTTGTTCTGGATTTACTACATTTAACTCAACGTTTTTAACCATGAAGTAGTCACCACTTACCAGGTGCCATGGTTTCTCCATTTACTCAACATGGTTTCTCCATTTGCCCAACGTTGTTGATGGTCTCAATCATAGATATTACCACATACATGCCCAGTTCATTCACCCTGCTCCTATCTGTTACCTAATTTCATGAGGGAGATCTCCATTCGTCCATGCAATGGTTTTGATATAGAAAAAAAGAAGATCAAATTAGACTATATCATTTAGGTTAAATCATTCTCATTCCTATTCTCGTTTTCGTAACCATTTTCATTCAGAAAGCATTCGGTATATTTTGCTTCATGTACACTGACTTCTTAACCCTTTTCTGGACTTCCAGTATGGTGCAAATTCTTATAACATGCATTACACCAGTTATGGCCAGGAATGCAATGTTGTAGCTATTGCTACAACATAAGCTAATGCATATATGAAGTACTGGTGATATCAAACATAGACTATGATCTGTGGATGGACTTAATATGTTTCTGTTTCTAAAAAGTATATGTGCAATTTAAATGAGATGAAGTTTGGTTCACATCACCCGTCCATGTTTTTCAAGCTTATTGCATTATCTTGTACATCCACTTCCACACAAGCGAATTTAGCTGGTCAATTTGTGGGACTAATCCTTCTTTATGCCACAGAAAGGAAGCCCCCGAGCAAAGCTGACACCTGTTGAGCAAGGCCTCAGCAATGTTTCACTAAATGAGAATGCAGACAAGAAAGAGGTTCCAATCTGCCTTAAACCTCCTCCTCCCCCGCCTGCTCCCCTTTCTTCTGCCAATTCTCCTCAGAGATCACCAACCAGCTCACCATCGTCTACCACCAGCGATGCCAGTGTACATTCTAAATTAGAATCTCCATCAGAAGAATCATCTTCTACCACAGAAAAGAGTGCCGAGGATTTCACGGAGGATGACTTTGGGGATTTTCAAGCGGCTGGCTGAATTTTTTTTCCGTTCAGTTCCTTTTTGCTGATATGCTTACGCCACTTTCATTCTCAGTTATCAATGTTTGGTCGACAGACAAAATATAACACTAGAATCTTTTTAGTTCATTTTAGATATATGTGCTCTAGTTTGCTGTAAGAATTATTTTTTTATTGAACTATCTTCTTTCCTTGTAAAGAATAATAGAGGCACCAGCAGCTTCAAATTGGATGCTTGTATGGAATCAAACAAGAGTCATCAATCATATGCAATGTCTGGCTTAGGTTCGTAGGGATTTCGTCATGCGTTTGTGCCATCTTTTGGTTTGAAACGAGGCTGAACTGTGTGCTCGGTGCTATGGAGATGTTTTGGCTGCACGAGCCTAAGAAGGTGCAGCATTACAAGCATGGTAAAACCAGGAATGCTCTGAGGCAAGGAATGCCATGCTAACTCTACGTTGATGAGGATAGAAGATAAGATGAGGATAGAAATAGATGTATGTTCGTTTCGCTTTATCATCATTCCTTGAATCCATACTTAAATACCACAATATATAAAATTAATATTTATTTTTAAATTTATATTTATCAATAAAATGATGTATGACAGTATGAAAACATTAATATATGTGCAACTACATTTTTGCCTCTCAAATGCGAGAATTTTTTTTTTTTTTTTCGCCGGGGGGGGGGGGGTGGTGGTGGTGTTGGTGTTGGCGTGGTAAAGAAAAGCCGTTGCCAAACCTCACGTGGCTTGTGCACACGAGACGGCCGCGAATGGACACGAGGCGAGCCAGCAACGGGTCGCTGATCGGACTCCGTTAATATAACTAATTCCGGAAGTTCACTACAACACAACGCATCGCATAAGTACCACACCGCAGCCTCAGCAGCACAAGGTAAAGCTCGCTCTCGCTCTCTCGGAGATGTCCCTCTAACCCTAACCCTTGTGAGTTTCTCCTCAGCTCCTTTTTTTTTTTTTCACCATATGATTTAAGAGCTGTTCTCCTCTCGTGAGTTTTTCCCCCAAAATAATTGGTTTCTACTGCTTCTTTTTTCAATTGGCATAGTATTGTTTAAATCTACAAGTCTCTTTCTGCAATTCTTTGTTTACTGTGATTTTAACGAGGAAATGTTTGAAGTCCCTGATCGGGTCCAGTATGTTGGCCTTTCCGTTAGAAAATGCGAACTAGATTTAGGTAACTTTTGATCGTTATTTCAATGCTGTTTTTAAGCAGTCAGTGGATCATTTTGATGTCATAGTGGCGAGCAATTTCGGGCGTCTAAGAATGTTTGGTTCAGAGAACCCAGCTGTATCTCATCGAGGAAATGAAATAAATAAATAAACAGATTGCCATCGCCGTTGATAGATTTGTGGTTATTTTTTGGGTGACACAGCAAATATAGCATTCTCGTAAAACATGGACGATAACACCCCAGATAGACGGTAGAAAAATAACAGCTCTAGATTAAAGTAGTGAACTCGGTCTTAAGAGTCCAAAAAAAAGCGTGATATTATAGGAGAGGATAGCATGAAACAAAAGTAATTAGTTGGTTCCAAAAAGATTGCTTGAAGCTTGTTCATCATGGATTTGGTCATGCAATTTAAAACTTGGAGTCATTTAACTAGTGGCAAGTGTATCATTTTGGCAGATACAGGAGTATTATGGGAAAATGTCAGAAAAATATACTAGAAAGTAATAGAATATTATTGGAGATTGTGGGGTTACCTTATGATCTTTATATTTTTCAAAACTTCAAGCCAGTATTGTTGTGTCTATTCAAGATGACTGTCCCCTTTTAAGATGTATGAAACTACATAAAAAAGATGCATGCCTTATTCTCTTGTAGATAAGGGGTTGGAAGTAGGCTTCTCGCTGTTGACAGTGGTGAGGTTATCAAAAAACAAAGACATAAATCATATACTTTATAATGAAATTTGGTCTTTATTGTATATCTGAGCGGTAGTAGGCTTTATTGTATGTTTTTTTTTTTTTCCTATCTACCATATTGTTTGCAGACTCCTAAATGAATGAGCATAACTGAGTTCATCAAATTAAGTCAGCATCCACTATTGTCATAAATATTATAAAAGCTTTCTGCCATCATATTGTTTGTAGATGCCTAAAAGAATGAACGTGGCTGAGCTCATCAAATAAGTCAGCATATCCTATCGTTATAACTATTATAAAAGCTTGCTGCTAATCACCACTGCAACATGAGTTAAGCAGGAGCAGATTAAGAACGGCTCTTAGCCTTCCTGGGATCCTAGAGGAATCCAAAAAGACCACTATGTTATAGCATTAAAAGCTAATAAATGTGATATCGTGGCAGAAAGGAAGTGACGGAGTTTGCTTTGTGAAAAGTGAAGCTAATATATTTATTTATTTAAGTTAAGGATCTATTCACCTCTCCCATTCTTGGATTTTTGGGATACGTGAACTGTATGAACCTAAGGATGGAGAGGTGTAAAGATTTAGGCTTGGCTATATTCGAATATAGCCATATATATATATATATATATATATATATATATATATATATATATATATATATATATTCAACTTAACTCATCTAAGCCTATATATATGTATGTATATATATATATATGTGTGTATATATATATATATACATACATATATATAGGCTTAGATGAGTTAAGTTGAATATATATATATATATATATATATATATATATATATATATATATATATATATATATATATATATATTCAACTTAACTCATCTAAGCCTTTTTCCAACTACATGGGGTCGGCTATTCAGGATCAAGTCGATATTTAAATTATAAATAGTTATATCTTTTTAATTATTATGTCCATGTTAGTTTAGGTTTACCTCTACCTCTATCCTTACCATGAATTGTTAAAAGATTACTTTTTTTTAACTGAAGCATCTAAAGGTCTACGTAGTATATGTCCAAACCACCGTAATTGATTTTCTCTCATTTTATTTTCAATTGGGGCAACTCCTATCATTTCTCTTATATGTTTATTTCTAATTCTATCTTTTAAAGTTTTACCACATATCCATCTTAACATACACATTTTTGTTACATTAATTTATTCACATGTTATTTCAATATTGTCCAACACTCTGTTTCATATAGCATAGCTAGCATAATAGCAGTTTTATAGAATTTTTTTTTTAATTTTAATGGGATGCGCCAATCATACAATACTTTCGACGTACTCCTCCATTTAATCCATCCTGCTTTAACTCTATGATTCATATCTTCATCCATTTTGCCTTCTTACTAGATAGAATCATATGATCATTCTATAAAAAATTATTATTCGTCGCTTAAGATGATTTATGCAGTTGATCTTAGCTAGTTTGATATTAAGATTTTGTTGTTATTATTGTTGTTGCTGCTGTTGTTTATCATTCTATACAATATGGCCTACTCTAATGCTTTTTTGTTTCCAGTAGTTTGGTCAAGTCGAATTCATATCATTGTCTTTTCAGGGAGATGTAAACCATGTCCTGAATGGGCTCACATATTGTGAACTATGGAGGGCTTCTATTTCATGGAGCCTCATTAAGGTGCCTAATATGTCAAGCTTATTCCCCTCATTTTCATAGGAAAACAATTACAATGAACATACCATGTTATTTTTCGTAGACATGAAATTCACTTTTTTTAACAAAGATTTTCTCTTGGAGGCATTGTCAAGGATAGGTGCTTATTTAATTCAACCAAACATCATCTGTACATAAAGCAGTCTTATATTGCAAAGTTTTGATGGATCAATGGCATGCTCTGTATCACATATATATATATATATATATATATATATAATAAAAGAGAACATTTTTTCTCCACCAAAATGGGCCTACTGAAAGAATTCAAACACACATTGCATGCATTATTAGAGTTATACGGTTCCAAGTGAAGCATTGTATTGATGAGTCCTATTGGTGAAAATATTAAACAACCTCCTCTTATCTAGCAGCTTGTATTGATGCACATTGGATCAGTTTGGTTCCAATTAGTGCATTGCAAGGACCAAAATTACCTTCCACTGATCTCTCTCTCTCTCTCTCTCTCTCTCTCTCTTCAGAGAGAGAGAGAGAGAGAGAGATTGGAAAACAAACATAAAGGGCATTTTGGCATTCAATGGATATGTTGAACTCATCTAGATGTAACTGGTATGTCTATGCATGTCTGAAAAGAAAAATGAGAGAGAGAGAGAGAGAGAGAGAGAGAGAGAGAGAGAGAGAGAGAGAGAGAGAGAGGATGTTCTGGACACGAGTAGTATAGCTGGAGAAGTTTAGGATGAAATAGAACTTGTAGCCTTGGCCATCAACATTTTGGGTAAGACTTCTTGTTTTACTTTTACAATGCATCAAACTGTATCTACATTTTAATGCAATTACCCATTAATAAATTTCAAAGGTTAAAACATTTTCGGTACAACATTTTCAATTGCTATTGGAAGGCAAGTTGACAGTTTGACATGTTTAAAACGGAATAAGAAGGATTTCGTGAAGCTGAGTGCATCAGAGTGGATGATGAGAAATGAGCATTCTTCGAGAAGCCTCTCTATGTTACATATATGAGAAAATTTTGAATATTTTTATGGTATTTTTGATGCCATGTTGATTCTTTTACCACACTGGCAGAATTTCTTTGGGACCCATATGCACCTGTACAATGAACAGATTACAGTTTCAACAAGCACCAATGCTGGCAGAAGTTCAAACGTGTTCTTTCCGTGCATCTCGAACATTTATCCACACCCATTCCTTTCCGAAAGAGTACTTTGGTGGAGCCTTGCAACTTGTCAAAGATGAATCATTATCTAAAATCAATCATGTGCAGCTGACAATAGAACCATCTACCAAGCAGTGTATATCTGAGAAGATTCTAGCAGACAGAGATAAAGAATGCCAATTACATGATTTGGACAACTGTATACACGAGGAAGCTGATAGTGCTTCTGATTTTGCAACACCTGTTTCAAATATTTCTGACAAGGAATTCGAAAGAAGGTGGAAGATCGGACAAGCAAATAAAGGTAGAACACCGTGGAACAAAGGACAGAAGCACAGCAAAGGTATGAACCATTTGCTTATCACTTGAGTTTGACCTGATATATACGATCCTTATACCGTACTTCAACAATAGAGACGCGAGAGCTCATCAGGAAGAGGACTGTAGAGGCCCTGAGTGATCCCAAGGTGATGTCATGTAAGCATCAATTTCATGTTCTTCCGTGGTGCTCGAGATGTATTTGTTGGTGTCTCTGACTCTTAAGCATGATGGATTTGCTAATTTCTTTTATTCTTTTGTCAGGTTAGGAAGAAGATGTCTGAATACCCTCATTCTCATAGGTATATTTATATATGCTACCTAATACCATTAATGTTCATTCTTCACAACCCCTGTGCGCGGATTGCTTATTCATGCAAAAGCTGACTGTGGAAGGTTATAACTGAGCAAGTGAGTTATTTCTTGCAGTGATGAGAGCAAGGCCAGAATAAGTTCTGGACTAAAAAGGTTATGGGAGAAGCGCTTAAAACATAGAAGATTACAAGAGAATTGCTGGATCATATGGGCTGGTAGCATTGCAGAAGCGGCAAGAAAAGGTCATTATGACCAACAGGAATTGAACTGGGATAGCTATGAAAAAATTAAAGCTGATAATGAATATCAACACCTCAAGCAGAAAGCAGAAAAAGTAAAGGCCAGAGAAATTGCAAAGCAAAGGGCAGAAAGAGTGTCACAGATTAGGGCAGAAAACATCACAAGGCTTGCCAAACAGAGGAAAGGCCGTCCAGAGAATCCAAAAGCTAAAAAAGTTGAGGCATCGCCGCGGAAGAGATCAGAGATTGAGAAAAAGAAGATAGCTTTGTCTAAGGGTATAAAACTTAAAGCAAGATTGACTAAGGTAATAACAAAGATGTTCTCCATGGCCGTGCATTTGTGGGGGGGTGGTACTCACAATTAGCTGCACTCGCCTAATTATGCATGTAAACTCGCTTGATTATGCATGTAAACTCGCTTGCCTGATTATACATGTAGACTGTTGTCCATACTTCAATTAGTGGCAGTTGCCAGATTATGCATGTCGTTTACATAACCGCATTAGATCCCCATTTAATTATTTGGATTTACTCTGCATTTTGCTCAGCCTCCCAATATCCAACAGAAGTAGCCGATAAAGATGATCCTGTGGATCTCACAACATTAAGATATAGACATCGTACATCAGTGTATTTACTTTTCCACTTCCCAAACATATTCTGAAAGTGTCTCGTTTTAATTTTGCTTGTTATCTGATTCCCTTGCAATTTCTAAACCTGTTTTATTTATGTTTACCTTGTTTAATGTACCGATACTTTTTAATATTAAATGTGTATCTGTTGATGTTTTATATCTTGTGCTGAAGTTCCACCACCGTAAGCAGCAGTTGGAGAGATTTGTCAGTCTTCAAAGCAACAAGAAAGTAGAGTCTGAACAACTTGCTGAGAAATGGGATATCCAGCTTATCAAGAAGGAAAGAATGCAAAGAAAAGTTTCACTTGCTGATCAAATTCAGGCCTTGAAGAACAGAAAAACAGAGTCTACCACAGAAGAAGTTCCAGCATCTGCACTGTTTGATTCTTCTATTGAAGAGAAAGCAGGAGGCTGAAAGTTCTATTGCATCTTTACACCACAAGTAATATATACCGGGAACATATTATCATCTCTCTCTATATATGATACTTCTTGTAGCTTTCTATCCCATTTAGCATGTGCTTCAGATTACTTCTGCAAAAATTCATTGTTATGTATTCCAGAATTGATTGCGAATCAGAATGATGCCAAATGAAGCTTCTTCTGCTTGTGCCTTTCACACCATTTTACATTTCTTGGTTATCAATATCATCTAGCTCCATGCTTTTTATTTTTTTTTCCAAAAACAAAACAGCCCATGAATTTTGTTGTTGTTTATGGTCCACTAATTAGGCAAGGTAGAGAGCATAATGGCTGGTATTTCAGTTTGGGTTATGATTATGTACAACTTTTCTTTCTCCTCCCAGTGGGTGATTAATGAAACTGAACCAAGGGGCAAATAAATATATGTATTGTCCAAATACTTTGAACGGCGTTCTTGTCCCACAATTTCTTGATTGACATGCTTTTATCTCCTGTACCAAATGATAGCTTGTGTACCTCAGACATCAGCATCTCCATCAATTTCGTTATCCCAATCCTATTTGAAAGGACTTGCTGATTTCATCAACTTTGTCAGTCCAGTAAGGTCTTCCAGATAGCTTATAAAATAAATTCCATTCCTCATCTTCTACATTCTGATACCAGCTGAACGACGGTAGACAGCACTAAAGGTAAGGGAAGAACAACAAATAAATATTACCCATGGCATATATGCACAAATACAAGTTTAATTCAGTCAATATCTCGAAAATATAAAAGCATGACTTGTCCCATCTACTTCAGTACAGTTCATGTAATATCAACAAAATTTACTGTTGCTGCCCAAAGTGCTTTGTTTTTTCTATGCCATATACTAATTCAAATTTTTTGGTGTGGGTTGCAAGTTATTTAAGAAGAGTATGGCATAAAAGCACTTAATTGGAATCTGTATGATCTTAGATATTCAACCAATAAATTCACAGCCACTGACAATGGGCATCAGATCATGGAAACTGCAGCAATGCTGAGTTGAATTACGGTACTGCAACAGGCCGTATAACTATTTGATGAATATAGCCTATGAGCATCATCTGAGAAAATTTAGGTATAGTGCCTCGGATCTGATGGGGCAATATACCAAGAGGCTAGGCTGCTCACTCATAATCTGGGAGCAATTTCATGTGCATTGCTGGTGCAATGTGCGATTGGAAGTTGCCATCAGATCAATGAGGCAATGAGTTCACTTAAAGGGAACCGCAGCAAGGCGAGGCAAAAAAACCCAAAAAAAAAGGAAGCCCTTGCAAGCGTCCATCAAAGCTACAAAACTAAACGGTAGAGTAGGCTTCACGGATTTGACATATATAATATTTATTTTTATCTTTCAATTTTGGACTTCAATAGTAGGACTTGACATCTACCGTGCTGCTCTTGTATTAATTGTAACATACGAAGATAATAAATCTCAGTTTCATCTGTAAATTAGGAAAAGCAAAGCTGAAATGGGATGTCAATTTATTTATTTGAGACGAAGAACGACTCCATCGAGCCTCACATCATCAATGTCTAGCAGCAGCAGCAGCATTATGCATCCCTTTTCACCCAACCATGTTCCCTATGAATATTCCCATCACTAGTTTCTCTATAGCCTGCAACAGAAGTCTTTGCAAGAATATATTTGGAGTGGGCCGGCCCGAGGGGAAAAAGGATCTCAGCAGGTCTTTTCGTTTCAGCAGAAATAAGTTGGGAAAGGTCCAATTGATCACGTAGGCTGGCCAACTTCATATTTAATTTTTAGCATTTTCTTTCAATAATTAGCCTGAGTTGCTATTTTACTAAAATACAATACCTACGTTGATTGATAGGAATTGCTAGTAATTGAGACAGTAGAAAACCTGTGCACTCTCTTTTCAAGATAATTGTATTTAAGTTATATTGTGACCGACATGAATAGCATACGAATTATTTACTACATATTAATGACAAAATCAAATATAATAACTAACTAATATGTTATATTCATCGACAAGGCATGGTTATTCTGTATTACAACTAAAGAGGAGCATGTCTCAGCATTACTATGTAACTTTGCTCTAAAAACACTATCATATGCAAGCTATAACTCTAAAAACATTATCATATGCAAGCTATAACATAATAAGATGACGTAAATATTGTTCCCTATAAGTTAATAATAAGATGCCGATAGAATTCGAGAAAACTGAATACGAATTCATTACCCCAAAATCCTTATATCAGTCATTACGGAATTTGTACCTTATTCTATTATTATCAAAAATAAAGAATACTGGAACCAAATTGATGCAGCAGTGCTATCAGTTGATTTTGGTTGAAAACGGTGTTTCTAGTTTGTTGACACAATTGCAAAGGATTTTCTGATCATGATGAAAGTTATCAGAAATGTTTAAATAGAAGAAGGTGTCCTTTCATAGGTACCTTTTCGAAGAGACTTTTTTAATAAATAAGGATCTCTTTACTAAAAAGATACCCATAACCTTTCCGAAGAGACTTTTCCTATAAATTGTATCCAAACCAGAGACCGTAACCATTTGACTTTATGTAATCATATCTCTATTCAGTCCATCATAAAATTAGAGCCATCTTATCGTTATATATATATTGTGTTTCATATCAAAAATTAATCCTTAATGTCCAATTAAGCTTATTAGATCACTTATTATTGGACTAACATTATGATAATCAAATATACACATTTACATATGTTGATCCATATGATTATTTCCTGACAGGTAATTCTTGGTTTTATTTTGTTGGGTAAGAAGCTATCATGGCGATGCCACAAAGCCCTTTCGGTGCGTCAATATCACACTTAATATGCATGTATCCGTTCTTGCCCCAACTTGTACCCCATGAATTCTTCAACAACCAATATTTAGTCCCATCGTTAGCTGTTCCGTAACCAACAACAGTCATGGCGTGGTTGAGGTTAGTTCCACATGGACCATAGAAGAAACCACCTTCATAGGAACGAAAGCCCTTTGTATGGGCATCGATGCCAACTGAAACGGGCTGGTGTTTCACTGCCTGTAAAAGCATTGACTCATCATTTGTTGGTACTTTTTCATAGCTGCTGATAGTAGCTGCGATTGATGATACCCTTTTGGTATTGCAAGTGTCCTAAACTGGCTCGTAAGGGTAGTTATCTTCAGTTGTTATGCCTCTGTTATCGATGATGTATCGAAAGGCAAAAGTCATCAATCCCCCATTGCATCCATTGTTTCCGTTGTTAACACAGTCCAAGAGTTGTTGCTCAGACAAGGAGATCAATTTGCTAGTGTTGATTTGAGTAATCCCTTTGATGGTTGCTATGGTAGAGAATGCCCAATAGCTTGCTATAACATTGTTGTTGGTTAAATAACTTGTTTGTGAGCACAGTTTATAACAATTTTTTTATGTATCTTGTTGCTCTTTAATTGTAGAAAACTCAATGTACGATATATACATCTTACCACATTCTAGGCGTTGATCCTTAACAGAAGTAACTGCCCCTTTGGTTCTCTAGTCCATGCTATCAGGCATGTCGATCGAGTTGGCATAGGAAAAGCTTCTAGTCGTGGACTCCTTAATCTTGGTATTAAATCCCATGTAAAAATCTTTGAACTCGTCATCCATTAGGTCGCTAAACCGATTAAGGCCGAGCTTGTACGTGTGATTGTCCAGCTCTATTGATCGACTCGATGTACTCATAATTGCTCTTGAAGATCTGGAAGCAGTGTTTCTTCTCTGCTGCATCTTTGTACACATGCTCATATTGCGACATCCATTGCTCGTGCCTTGTCGCCATGGGCACGTCATCAACGGCATGAGCTGTGGGTCCGGAGGCCCAGTCACTCAAACAACTAGCCCACCTCTTCCAGAGCGTAAGGAGCGGTAGCTAATTTCGTTGGATGGCCGCTTCCTCATCCATTGTTGTCTCAAACTCAATACTCTTCAGAAAAACATGCAATGCATATCCGAAAGCCCTTTGCATGGGCATCGATGCCAACTGAAATGGACTGGTGCACCACTGCCTGTAAAAGCATTGACTCATCATTTGCTGGCACTTCCTCATAGCTGCTGATAGTAACTGCGATTGATGATGCCCTTTTGGTGTTGCAAGTGCCCTGAACTGCCTCATAAGGGTAGTTATTTTAAGTTGTTATGCATCCATTATCGATGACGTATAGGAAGGCGGAAGTTATCAGTCCCCCATTGTTTCCGTTGTTAACACAGTCTAGGAGTTATTGCTCAAACAAGAAGATCAATTTGCCAATGTTGATTTGAGTAATCCCTTCGATGGCTGCTACGGTAGAGAATGCCCAATAGCTTCCTATAACGTTGTTGTTGGTTAAATAACTTGTTTGTGAACACAGTTTATAACAATTTTTTTATGTATCTTGTTTCTCTTTAAATGTAGAAAACTCAATGTACGGTATATATCTTACCACATTCTGGGCATTGATCCTTGATGGGAGTAACTGCCCCTTTGGTTCTCTAGTCCATGCTATCAGGTACATCGATCGAGTTGGCATAGGAAAAGCTTCCAGTCATGGACTCAAGCATGGCATTGAATCCCATGTAAGAATCTTTGAACTCATTGCCCGTCAGGTCGCTAAACTGGTTAAGGCCGAGCTTGTACATGCGATTGCCAGCTCTATTGATCGGCTTGATGTACTTATAATTGCTCTTGAAGATATGGAAGTGATGTTCCTTCTGCTACATCTTTGTACACATGCTCATACTGTGACGTCCATTGCTCATGCCTTGTCGCCATGGGCACATCATCAACGGCACGAGCCATGGCTTCGGAGGCCCAGTCACTCAAACAACTAGCCCACCTCTTCCAGAGCATGAGGAGCGGTAGCTGATTTCGTTGGACGACCACTTCCTCATCCATTATTGCTTAGAACTCAATACTCTTCAGAAAAACATGCGGTGCATGTTCGGAGAAGACCAAATAGTCTCTTGAGCCATTAATAAATATATATAGTGGTCAAAACGATATGGTAATTATGAATTTGACTTGAGTTTAGAGTGAAAGAAAATACGCACGGCGCCGAATTGCCAAAGAAAAAGAGAAGATAGATGGAATCTAAAAGTTACTCTTACTCATAATCAAATTCATATTCTGATTACTCCTACTTGTAATCAGAAAGTTTGATTACTCTTACTCGTAATTAGAAAGCTAGTCCTACTCGTAATCAGAAAGCTACTCGTACTCGTAATCAAATTCATATTCTGATTACTCCTACTCGTAATCAAAAAGCTGCTCCTACTCGTAATCAGACCTTCCATATATTTATAATCCAATATGTGTACACCCTAACGGCCACCATGGGTGAGCCATGTTATGAGAGGATTAACGTTCTACTGAGTTGTCCCTCAATGGAGGACCAGTGGGGTAAATTAATCATTGAAGAATATTATGCAGGATATGGGCGCCCTTTTGGACCGAAAAATGTCCCTCGACCATTCACTCTAGTTTTTTTCGCTGCATAAAGTTGTTCATCTCTTTTCTTTCATCGGTAATATAAATCTACATTAACAAGTTCTCTAAATGAGCATTGCATTGTATAACTGGCGAGCAAGTGTTTCAATGCCAAACAAAATGTTCGTTCTTTATTTAAAAAAAAAAAAAAAAAACAGATTCTAGAAGTTTTGAAATAATAAAAAAGAAATAAGTCACAAGGATTGAGTTAAAAATAGATTTGGACAACTCTGTCTATCCCAACAGATCCAAGACTTTAAGATTGCAATGGGCTGATAATAATAATAATAAGAGGAGGAAAGAACTTAACCGATGAGAAGGCAGTCGAAGGATGATGATCTCAGGCCAAAGGAACGTAAAAGAGGACTCGAGCGAAAGAGGGCAGAGGGGGAGAGCGTACAGGGAGTAGAGTTGTTGAACTTAAAAGGGACGCGATGCGGGCGTGATGAATGGTCTGTCAAAATAATTTTTTTTTTTTTTTTGGAAAAGCAGTTGGTTTCACCCATGTTTGCTCATGATACCTCACCTTTTGTTTGTTCCACATATTTAATTATCATAATGGTCGGCAATCTTAACAAGATTGCTCAAAAGAGAATGATTGAACAAGCAAATATCTTAGGTGCAATGCTGTCAAGAGAATCCCAAAACTATACTCTTGGCTATTTGCAAAAGGGATGCCACATAAGATTCTAACCATAGAAATTTATGTCCTATTTGGTTCATGATCCAAAAATCTATTTTTGAAAATATGGATTGTATTAAAAATTTAAATTATATTTGTTAATTTTTAGTATTCGAAAATACATTTTGTTGGTATTTTTGAAAATATTTTAAAGAACAGCAGCAGCGAATCGCGAAAGAAAAGTTGCAGGAAGAAGGAAGAACAAATCCGTAAGTTTTGAGCATTTTGAAAAAGAAAGGATAAAATCTGAAAAACTTCTGAGATGAATTCGAAGAAAGCGTTGCTATGATATTTTTTAAATTCATTTAGATTTTTATGATGGTTTAACCAAACGCATTTCTCATGCTATAAGTTGGATTTCTTATTTCAACAAAAAAAAAATTTAACCCAAATCAGCTGATGGGCCCTTATCCACATTTATGGATCAAACAATTAAGTCATGTTAATGGCGCATTAAAGTTTAAGATTAATTATTTATGCATCAATCATTAATGCATACATTTCACAAGAGTCTGCTCGGGAATAGTCTTATGCATTTTTACAAATTTTTCTAAATCCTCGTATATAATATTTGCTCACTAATTTTTCTGGTTTGATATGCAAGACCCAAGCCATGGCAATTAAGTAATGATCTCAAGCTTCCTCTATATGCAAAGCTTGTCAGTTATGGTCAGAGTTCAATTCCTTCCTGTCATAGCTTTTTCTCAAATCCATGTTATTATTCTTGCACTAAGCGCAATAACGTTTTGTGGCTCCAACCTCTTTCTTGACAGCAATAATATGATCCGTGATGTAAGGGATATATGTATCTAGAAAGCAAGGTCACATGGAAACATTGATTTTTCTTTTCTTCATCTTCTAAAATTTTTTCTCTTCATATTTTATCCCACTTAAATTTAAGAGTTGAATATTTAAAGTGATGAATAGATCCTTAATGCAAAAATTAAGGTTGCCAAGCGCATACTACAAGGTGGTGATCTTTGAAATATTAACGATCGCAAGCATATCTCGGCGTCTTTAATATATCAGATAACAAATTAGGTAAATTATTAAAAGTTTAAAATATATTGGCCAGTGAAAGTAGTGTGCAAGACAAAATTTGTTTCAGAAGAGATGAATCATTCTAAAGATATTAATTTTTTAAATTATCATATCATCTAAAAATTATCATGATTTTTTCATGAATGGTAGGTTAGTTAGTACTTTTTTTTTAAGTGCTCATTTAATTTTATAGGATAAATTAAATTTTATCATATTTATTTGATAAAAAATTTATATAAAAAATCTCTTTATAAATAGTTTTGTGTTTGATAGAAATAATTTATTAAAAAAACAATTTAACCATAATATCTCTAAACTAAAGATTTTATTTTAATTATTGTATGAACAAATTTAATAAATCATTTTTTTGTTATAAGCGAGTGATCATATCATTTTGGTACAAGTCAAGCTCGAGAGATTAGAAAATAAAATTTACTTAAGTACAATAGGGTATAGGTCCTCTGCTTCCAAATCCAAAAATCAGAGTGGTGGGTTACTAAAGCTGTAATCCAATCAGCCGCTGAGTTGGCTACCCGATATACATGTCGAATATAGACCATACATATATTCTGTAGGAGAGACATGCCATGGATCAAGGGATTGGTAGATAAGTGATCACGTAAATTCTGCTTGATTCATCGAATGATAGTAAGTGAATCCCTCGATAGTGAGACGACAAGCTCCAAAAATGCAGGTGGCATAGGAGATGCCAGGTCATGCTACGTGAAAGTTCGGCTATAGGAATAGATGAATCAAAAAGATCAAATCTATCCGCAGCTAATAAAGTCCAGCTAATAAAGTCCATCTGACCTCAAATAACAAAAGCTGAACTTGTGAATTTTTCTCTAACACTACCATTAAAGTTAATTTTGATTGAACTCAAAGATGAGGAGTCCTAGGAGATGAAGATCGTATGATAATGTGCTACCAAAGAAATCTTAAAGGTCAAGGCACTTTTTGAAAGGAAAAATGCTGCACCATGTGGCGTGGGGTGCTTTCTTCAAGCATCACTCATGCAGAATTTTTATATTTTTTAAATTATCATCTCATCTAAAATTTATCATGAGTTTTTATGTATGGTAGGTTAGTTAATACTTTTTTAAAAGTGCTCATTTAATTTTATAGGTTAAATTAAATTCTATCATATTTATTTGATAAAAAAATTTATATAAAATTTTGCTTTATAAATAGTTTTGTGTTTGATTAGAAATAATTTTATTTAAAAAAAATAATTTAATCGTAATATCTCTAAACTAAAGATTTTATTTTAATTATTGTATAAATAAATTTAATAAATTATTTTTTTTGTTACAAGCGGATGATCACATCATTCTGGTAGGAGTCAAGTCTAAGAGATTAGAAAACAAAATTTGCTGGAGTACAATAGGGCATAGGTCCCCCTGCTTCCAAATTCAAAAATCAGAATGGTAGGTTATTAAAGCTGCAACCCAATCAGCCACTGAGTTGGCTTTCCGATATACATATCGGATCTGGACCATACATATATCCTGAAGGAGAGACCATATGTCATGGATCAAGGGATTGATAGATAAGTGGTCGCGCAAATTTCGCTTGATCCATCGAATGACAGTGAGTGAATCCTCGTCGATAGTGAGACAATAAGCTCCAAGGATGCGGGTGGCATAGGAGATGCCAGCCTATGCTACGTGAAGCTCGGTCATAGGGACAGATGAATCAAAAAGATCAAATCCATCCGTAGCTAACAAAGCTCCATCCAACTCTCGAATAATAAAAAATAAACTTATAATTTTTTTAATACTATCATCAAAATTAATTTTAATAGAATCCAAAGATGAGACTCCTAAGAGATAAAAGATCGATGCATTGCTAAAGCAGCCGGAGTCCAATGCCAAAGTACTTTCTAAAAGGAAAAGTGCCACCTCGTGTGGCGTGTGATGCTTTCTTTTTTTTTTTTTTTGGTAAAGGCGGGTGATCACATCAATTTAGGGTGAGTCAAATTCGAGATATCTGAATACAAAATATGTGATAGGATGAGAGGACAAGGGTCGCCGAGCATCCAACTCAGAATCCTGAATGATAGGCCATCCTGGCGGTAATTCAATCAGCCGCAGAGTTGACTTCCCTGTAGATATATCGAATCTGAACGCTGGTAACTTTCTGAAAGAGATAACGGATGTCGCTGATCAAAGAAATAGTCGGCATGTGAATATTAGACACGGATCGTAGACTCTAAAGGCATAAGAAATAATGGCCCAAGCCGCTTATCGAGTGATGCTTTCATGTATTCTTAATGCCTCATATCGAGTGATGCTTTCATGTAGAATTTTTTGTACCTTTGCTGGCGCTTTTCATCGTGACATGGTACGAGGATGGGATAAAAAATACCAAAATTTCGCTTTAGCACCCACTTTCACAAAAACAACTCTCACCGCTCTACGATGCACATCTCTGCGTCTTATCGGTGGATGAACGATAGCTTTCCTTTTTACGACAAATTTCACCGATTCGTGCTATCCTGCCGCCCTCCAGTTTGAAATAATTAGGATGCGTGTGAGCCCGAGTAATTCAGACAAGAATTTTGTATTTTGTGTTTAAAAATATTTTATAAATATCTTATGGATAAACATTATTTTGTACATTTATTTAAAAATAATGTTTTTTTTTAAAATCAAACACAGCCTAAATGGCTACGTGTAGCGCCTGAACTGGATTAGCCGCTCGGTATCTGATGAAACTCGCGTCGTACTGCCGCGTGGCGTGTACATCAGAAGGTCGCAACGAGTCTTGGAAATCCGTTCGCTGTAACATGGCAATTCGCCAACTTTGCCACTCAGGCCTTGAGATCAATGAGATGAGAGACCCCGGGCCCGGGACTTTGGTCTCGGGTGCGTTGCAAGTGACGCATGGCATTTACGGGCGGCCACACCAGTTGCGTGTGGAACGAGAACAATTTCAGCCGTCCCAGGTCAGTAGACCAGATAATTTGACGGCTGAGATATCGCGGAAGGCCTCTCGTTTATATCTAGCCAAGAACCCCGGCGGCCAGACTCCTTTTTCTCCCTGCCTTTGATAACTCGCTCGCTACCGATGGCGGCGGCGACATCCTTCAAGCCTTCTTCCGTTGCTGCGCCCTCCCCGGCTAAAACCCTAAAGCCGGCAACAACCCTAGCGTTTCGTTTGGGATTTCCGTCGTCGTCCTCCAGATCCCGAGGCTTCTCCTCTCCCGGGTCAACTTGGATGCGGCCGCGGCGGGGCGGGGCGGCGGCGCCGCCCTTGGAGCTCGAATGGTCTCCGTGCCGTCCATCAGCAAGCCCGCCCCCACTCTCGACTTCGAGACCTCCGTCTTTAAGAAGGAGAAGATCACTCTCGCAGGACACGAGGAGGTCTTTACTCTTCTTCCCCCTCTCCTAATCTCAAATCTTTCTATTTTTCTATCCATTTTACCCTTTCTCTGCGGTGTTCTGATACGATTTCTTTGTTACGTTTTTTGTTTCCTCTTGTTATCAGTATATTGTTAGAGGTGGGAGGGATTTGTTCCCTTTGTTGCCAGATGCCTTTAAGGGGATCAAGCAGATTGGCGTGATTGGTTGGGGATCCCAGGTGAAAAATCCTTTCTTTCGCCTTCTTCTTATGTTCTCCTTATTTTGCCTTAAAAAAAAAAGCTTTAATTTAAATCCAACTGGCTCTAAATAAAATGAAGTGCATGTAGCTGGTTTTGTGACGTCTGACTTTGCTCGTCTGGAAGAGTGGTCATGGCTTCAATGCTCAAGATTGTTTACACTTCTCTGTCGGCAAATAAAAGACACAGGGAACTCCTTTGACTTTTAGTTGACACATCTGGATCTCTTCAGCTTGACATTCTCTTCTGTGTGCTATTCTAATCAATTTTAAGAAATGAGGTACCAAACATGAACAGATGATGAACACCGATGCGCACTATTTAAGGGGAAAACTGAGGTTATGATTCACATAGTTTTAATTTTGTGTCTTGAATCTGTGGATATCTAAGGGTGGTTCCCATGATCATTAAGGTGGGTGGTATTTTGTCCTCATCTCAGTCTACTGCTACGGGCTCAGTGTTGCGTGTTTGTTTGGAAAGTCTGGAGTAGCTCCTTGGATAGCTTCTATTCTTTTATTTTTCTTATACTGAGTGCACATCCTCTTTTCCCCAAATTCTGTGACATAGCCTTGTGCAAACATGTCTTATTTAGGAAACAAATGATGGGCCGTCTTGCCTATGTTATAGTGTTAAATTTGTTGTTTAATCTTTGGGTGTCAATCTCTTAAGGACACCTAATGGCAAGCGTTCTTTCTGTTTTCTTTGCAGGGTCCTGCCCAAGCACAGAACCTGAGGGACTCTCTTGCTGTGGCACAGTCGGACATTGTGGTCAAGGTGAGAATGACTCTTATATTTTTCACAATCTGACATCTATCTGAGCACTAAAGACGATATTCCGTTCAATAGAGTTGTGCATGAACCAATTCATATATTCTACTCTAAATTGCTGACCACAAGGGGACTGTCACTGCAAGGAAAATATGCAAAAAATTGTCAGTTTTCAATCTTCTAAATTAGTCAGCCTGCCATGTTAGGATAATAGCTATGTGAAAGCATCATATGGTAGTATATCCACTGAATTAACCATTTGTGCTCTTCGTTCCCATTCTAGCCTGAGTTCCACTCCCACCCAGACCACGAACACCAAAATAAACTCTAACAGTCACAGACACATAAAATTTTCTGGGTTAACATCTACTGTTTGATTTGCCTTATCTTCTAGCAGTGTTTTTCCCCCTCTCCATGATAGAATGCTCTAGACGTAACTTTTTTTTTCTTTCCCCTAATAAAAAAGATAGGACCTAGGTTTTTGTTTTGGTTTTGAGGAGTCCATGGTAATAGAAAGTGGAGAAGGAATGACTATGACGTTTGCTTTGTTTTTGTCCCAGTCCTTTGAGTTGCACCATGCAAAGTTAATGCTTTATCTGAATTTTTACCCCATTCTGAATGCTAACAACCTGATTAACCCTTGTTAGAAGAGGACCATTGTAGAGAACCATGTCAAGGCTTGTTAGAAAGGAAATCGCTGAAGTGTTTTCTTTGTTTAAGAAAAGATTATATTTAAGACATCTCACTGTTGCGGCCTGACTTCATGAGCTCAATTCTGTATGTGATTTGCTTGATTGCATCAAGCTTCCTGATCCCTTCCTTGTAATGTTGAGATGTGAATATTAGCTTATTCATTCCCATCAGATGATACAAAAAAGATTTAAGTTCTTGTGGTATTCCACCATATTCTAGTTAGTGAGATGTTGAGAAAAGAGGAATAGTGGTTGTTCAAGCTGAAGAGAGTGCTTTTGGATGAGTTGCTTTTTGGAAGATATGTTTTTTCACTGTTAGAGAACGTGAGGCATCAATCTGTCTAAATGGTCTTTTCCTCATTAAAAAGAGTAAATGCTTTTGACCTATTATTGCTAAACAGACATTGCTTATCTAATCTTCTCTACCTTGTTATAGACAAACCTTGACTGTTTATGTAATGCTTTCTTTTTCTTATTACTGGAGAAACTGAGAGCTTGAATGTTTTGTTATTGACATGATTGTATACTTTGGAATGCTTTTATTTACAGATTGGTCTGAGAAAAGGTTCTCGTTCCTTTGAGGAAGCTCGTGCTGCTGGGTTTACTGAAGAAAATGGAACCTTGGGTGATATCTGGGAGACAATTTCAGGCAGTGACCTTGTGTTGTTGCTGATTTCAGATTCTGCTCAGGTTAGCATATGCCATATACAAAAACTTCTAAACGATTTCTGATCTCATCTGTGCTCTTCACATCATATGATATATACTTCTGAATTTCATTCTGGGATTCTATAGATGTATCTACAACATTTAGGAATTGGTGCTATGAGTTACTTCTGTTATAACTGTAGTTCTTCATTCCGTCTTTTTGTTAAGATAACCATTTTCATGGTTACTCTCTATTTTATATCAGACTTATCGGTACAATTTTCAATAATTTTTACTGCTTCAATACAAAAAACAATAATAATTCAAATGGTTGGAAACAATGCAACCTTTTAGGTAACTGGTTTAGCATTATTTATGTCTCAACCAGCACTTGAATGCAGTTCTTTATCGCTATTTGACTAATTTTATTTTTCACCTGTTTTTTGTGAGAATTATTATTTTATTAGATCAATTTCTGTATGAATATTCTTTTTGATTATTTTACTTGGATGGATCAATGCTCTTGAATTTTTACTTTTACAATTAGAGGTAAGGGTGGTAGTTTTTTTATAGATTTCTAGTTAAATTTACTTTATGTGGTACTTTGACTATTGCACTTCTTGGAAAAATTCTGAAATGTCACTTTTTGGTAATAATACTGCGCTGCAGGCAGACAACTATGAGAAAGTATTCTCTCACATGAAACCAAACAGCATTTTGGGGCTGTCTCATGGTTTTCTTCTTGGGCATTTGCAATCCTTCGGCCTTGATTTCCCCAAAACATCAGTGTAATTGCTGTATGTCCTAAAGGGATGGGTCCATCAGTGAGAAGGTTGTATGTTCAGGGAAAAGAGATCAATGGTGCAGGAATCAATTCTAGTTTTGCTGTACATCAGGTATTTCTGTAAATTTAAAGTTGGTTTTGAATAGTTTGTGCCTTCTTGATTTTGTAAATTCTCTGTGTAAACTTGGCAATGTAATGAGTTTAACATTCAGCTGTGCAACGGTGTACAATGTTTTTTGTGTGAAGTGAATAATAGATTAACATCTTTTCACCTCTTTCTTGTTCTATGCCAACAGGATGTTGATGGCAGGGCTGCGGATGTTGCTCTGGGGTGGTCGGTTGCTCTAGGATCTCCTTTTACATTTGCCACTACTTTAGAGCAGGAGTACAAGAGTGATATTTTTGGGGAGCGGGGTGAGCCGGTACACCTGTCAATATGTTGGTTAAATGGTTTCATGAGTTTTCTGACCATCTCTTGTGGTATTTAGGTATTCTGCTTGGCGCTGTGCATGGAATTGTGGAGGCCTTGTTTAGAAGGTACACTGAAAATGGAATGAGTGAAGAACTAGCTTATAAAAACACAGTTGAGTGCATCACAGGAATCATATCAAAGACCATTTCAACAAAGGTAGCTATTTTTAAGGTGATTCACATTATTTCTGAGACTGTACAGATGCTTGTTGAAGTGCGTTATTAAATGCAGGGCATGCTTTCCGTGTACAACTCTTTGACTGAAGAAGGGAAAAAGGAATTTGAAGCTGCATATAGTGCATCATACTATCCTTGTATGGATATCTTGTATGAGTGTTATGAGGATGTCGCCTGTGGCAGTGAAATTCGCAGTGTTGTTTTAGCTGGACGGCGTTTTTATGTAAGTTCGAAGCCCTAGGTTGTGTTTAATTGAGAGTTGGACTGTGATTTTGGTAATGACTTTCTTGAAGCGTTAATAGTTGTGCCATAAGATAATGGATTTATTTAATCTTTATTTAAGCTAAAGGAAGGGATGTTTGAAGAAAGATGTTGGTTTTTTTCCTCCTCCTGACAGGAAAAGGAAGGGCTTCCTGCTTTCCCAATGGGTAAAATTGATCAGACACGGATGTGGAAAGTTGGTGAGCGCGTCCGCGCTGTTCGACCTGAGGGTGACTTGGGCCCTTTGCATCCCTTTACCGCTGGGGTTTATGTGGCTCTAATGATGGCTCAGGTATCATATTCCTTCCTGTTCTTTTGATGCATCTGACGCAAGTTGGAAGAGTTTATTCTTGATGTAAACTTTTTGAAATGATCGACACCTTTACTTTCTATTAAATGTTTTGCAGATTGAGGTCCTCGGAAAGAAGGGACATTCTTATTCAGAGATCATCAATGAGAGTGTGATTGAATCAGTGGATTCCCTGAATCCTTTCATGCATGCTCGCGGGGTGTCATTCATGGTGGACAACTGTTCGACAACTGCACGCTTGGGATCAAGAAAGTGGGCTCCACGTTTTGATTATGTCCTCACTCAGCAAGCATTTGTAGCCGTCGACAAAAGCACTCCTGTTAATCAGGACCTGCTCAGCAACTTCTTGTCTGATCCTGTTCATGGTGCTATTGAAGTCTGTGCGGAGTTGAGGCCAACTGTTGACATATCCGTGCCTCCTGATGCAGATTTTGTGCGCCCAGAATTGCGACAAACTAGCAATTGAGAAATGGCAATAGATTTTGATGGATAGCCCACAGCTGTTGAGATATTTTGAGAGGGTAATCATAGGATCAAAGCTCTTTAAACAACTCGGTTGTATGTGTATCAGAACTTTGTGCGGTCTATATGATTGCGTGTTGTCGCTGAATAAGTTGGTGCATAGCTGGGCATCAATTGTGTGTGTACGTTGAACTTGTTTGGTAGTAATGTAGGAATTCCTGGGAGTCTTGTTTTTCCCATGATAACTCCTAGTCTTTGCTGCGGCTCATGCTCAATTCTTGTTCATTTCACAGGCATCCAGATATGGTGTTGCGACTTGTCTTCATCATGTAGCAATGACTCTTCTGAATGTTGGACCAATCCATGCTCCCAATATGGTACTGTTTCTTGTAACCTCATTCATTTAGTGTAGCTGTTTTTAAACATAGTCAATTTCAAACGAAAATGAGCACATTTCAGAGTAACAAGCCAAGAGAGTTGGGGCATTAAACTATTTTTGAACATAGTTCATTACTAATAAATAAAAAATCAGCATGTTTTAGGGTAGCAAAGTCCCAAAAAAAAAAAAGGTTGAGAGAAGATATACTTTGGTTGCACAGGCAAATTGTGATTAAAATCTTGTGCTTTTTTTTTTTTTGGGGTGAGAGGAAGCAGGTTGCATAAAATTATTGCTAGAAAAAGATAGTGTATTATATATTAATAAGGAGGGATGATAAATGGTGAGACATTATAAGATGCTCGACCAAGAGAGATCGTAGAAGAGCATAGAGATGATAGCGTAGATGTGTATTTATATTTATATTATTATTATTTGGATATTGGTGAGAACTTGTGCTGACAAGAGAGATGATAAGAGTGCTCACATGGATGGGTAGCATTTTTTTTTTTTTTTCCTTTTGGATATTGGTCAGAATTTGTGCTCCTAGCAAGAAACAATACCACCAAACTTGTGCATCGCACAAGCAACGTGCAAGCGTACTAGCATTTTGATATTCAAACTAAAAAATACAGTATGGCTGATGATTTTTTTTTTTCTTTTGAGGGATATATACTGCAGAGCATCAAATAAAAAAATAAAATAAAATAAAAATTAGCAGCAGAAGTTACATAATAGAAGCAAGAAAATGTTGTTGCACTCTTACTTAGCTCCTTACAATTGAATAAAGTTTCCTCTTAGATGGTGCAGCACAACTTCAAATTGAGGATTAAATGCTTCAAACTGTAAAATGTTCCTTGAAGTGAACATTTTCATATTAATTTTCAGATAAATTAATTGATATAAAATTCTAATTTTTAAATTACAATAAATTATTTTTAAAAAATATTTATATAAATATTAATATATTTTGATTGCAGGTTATGTCTTTTCACTCTTTTCATGATCTCTTATGCTTAAAATGGGAAGGGCTAAAGTAATTTAACATTTGGTTGCCGGTAATCTATCCGGTAATTTAAATATGGTTCACAAGGTAACTATGTTTGGTATATGTTTTGTTTTGAATGATAATTTATGTTGTAGTAAAATTTATATTACCTCATAAAAGGTAATTCAGATTACTCAGGAATTAGTGGTTATTCATATTACTAGAGATGTGGTAATTTAATAATTTTTTTAACAAAATTACTTCTAATTTTTTTGATCGCTCTCTAGTTGCATCTTTCTTTACCAACTTCATTGAAACCTCTGTATCGAAGTTCAAGAGTCACATCCCGAGTCGAGTCGGGTCGCGGATCTTTGCAGCTCAGCGGCTATGGAATTTCTTTCAATCAGTGGCATCCGGCATCCTCATGCTTCGAGTATCATTCATAAATATAATTTTTTTAAATATTATCATTTATAAATATAATTTTTTAAAATCAAATATAATAATATATAAAATTTTTAATAAATTTAATTTAAAAGTATTTTGAAATTTGATGTTATATGTCTGGTAATCTATTTGTCATACCAAATACATTAATCAATATTACTGTAGCATGTAATCAATATTACTAATAGTCTATTAAGTGATAATCTATGCAATCCATATTATCATTCAAAATTGTCCGACAATACATCAAAAGTAATCTAAAACTATACATTGTAAAGTAGCCCACAGGAAGGTGATCTTTACTTCAAAATGGTGAAAATAGGTCTTCTACAAGATATCATCTATCCCACGCATCAGCCAATAGAACAATCTCATTTGAAAAGAGAAGTCTTATATGATGATGCAATCTAATCTCAACAAATGAGGTTAGATGGAGGTAAGGAACATAAAAAGAGCTCAATTGAACATCAAATAGAAGAAGTTTCAGGAACAAATCAAAGACTTGGTATGGAATTAGAACAATTGTCAACGTTAAGCAATAAAGCAAACAATCACATTCATGGAGTTCTCTAATTTCAAACTAGATAATAAGAAACAATTCATGAAGCCTATAAACTTCTCGTTTCCTCGCTTGGCCTTGAGCAAGAAATTAAGAAATGGCTGTGTAGTCCTATTTGATGTAATGGTATCCAATCTCACAAAAAAATTTTTTTTGCACCATACGTGATGTAGGAATGCATGCATCGCATGTGATAATTGACTATGCGCACGTGTGGCCCTGCATGCAGTACAGAAAGGATAAGAATATTCTCACTGCATGCACAGCTAAACATGCGTAAGACTATATACGCACGGCTAATCATGGTGCGCGATGCGCAAAGACTTTTACGATCTCACTTTCCTACTGAGCTACTACATCAAATCTGTGTTTGATTTGGATAAATGATCCTTTAGAATTAGGATCATTGATTCCATTTTGAAACGTTTATTTTTAGAAGGATTGAAATTAGTTTCCAATTCCATTTGTAGGACGAACTCTTTGCATTAAAGAAAATTTGAAATCGAAATCCTCCACTAAAACTTGAAATTCTATTTTGACCAATTGTAGCTCAACACGTTCTATAGACATAAGATAATATTTAATAATATAATGAGCTAGACCTAGCTAACTTCGGATCTAACCATCCTTTCTTTTATTTAGATTATATTTTAAAATTATTTATTTATTTTTTATTTTTTTAATCTTTTTTATCTTTTGATGGCTAAACTTAAGTCTTGTGTAGCCAAATTTAGCTCATTTATATCTTATAATATGTAAAATATATAATGATATATTATTATATTATATATAATATTATTATTATTATATTACTATATATATATGTAAACAAATAATATAATTATTATTAGTATGATGTAAGATACTATATAATAATACAAGAGGTTGAGTTTGCTACGTTCGGATGTAATTTGATTACCTTTTTTATCCTTAAATTTACATAAATTGCAAAGTCACCTCACCTCATCTTTTTCATTTTTTTCATCTCTAGGATTCACAAATTATAGCATATAAAGATAGAAAGGTGACTGGATGGAGGTTTTGACCGTATTCAAATATAGCTAAATTTATCTCATATTATAATTTTTGATTATATATATATATATATATATATATAGATAAATTGGGCTACATTCAAATATAATTAAGTTTAAGATTCAATCTTCTTCTTCATAATTGATTATCCCATTTTTCTATATTTTTTATCTTTAAGATCCTAGACTACATCATTTCAAGAAAGAAAAAAATAACCATAATCGGTTTACATTTGAATGCAGCTATATCTATATATCTTAAAAATAATATTGTTGCCCAGATATAGCAACCCAAGAGAGGAGTGAATTGGGTATTAAAAAATTTAATTTTACAGATATGTGCTTATCAAATTTTAATTGGCAGCGGTGTAGTGATGTGAACACAATAGAGATAAAGCAAACAATCAAACACAGGAATTTTTATAATGATTCAGTGCTAACCCAGCACCTAAGTCCACTCCTCAAAAGCCCTTGAGAATTTTTACTCCAATCGTAATACCAACGATTACAACCCCTAGCCTTACTCGGCTAGTCCTCTTTTTTCATGGCACAAGGAAGCCAAACCCCTAGCCTTACCCGGCTAGTCCTCTTGTTTCATGGCACAAGAAAGCCAAACAATAACCAAGGGTTAAACCTAACCCTTTTACAAGAATATGTTCAGAATATTTAAAAATAAACAGTTCCTAAACTGAGCAAATATTCAAAATAATACTTTACATTTTTGGGATAGACTTCAGCAATAAATGAAGCTCTTTGAGGTAGCTGAAGCTTTGAATGCTTGTGGAGGCTTTAATGGATCTACATGGATGAACAATAAATGGTCTTCAAGCTTTCTTGATCTCAACACTCAAATCTTCCTTTCAACAACTTAGAAAATATGCAATAAATGCTCTTTCTTCCTTGGATTTTTTTTTCTCTTTTTCGTCCAATTGTTCTTTTTCTAATCTTAGCTACTTAAAGCATTTCAACATCAAATGTTAGTTTCCCTTGAGCATTTCCCTTGAGCATAAATGAAAAGTATAACCGTTGTAAACATTTCCCTTGAGCATTGAATGCACTGAAATCCATTTGAGGAAGGAAGATTTCTGCCATCATCCAAGAGATCAAAAGTTAGTTTAGCTTAAAATAAAACTTAAAAAGAGAGAGAGTGTGAAATTCGTTTAAGGCTTGAAGAGAGAAGAAGTAGTTGGCTGGAGATAACTCCCAGCTAACTTCTTGAAGAGTGGTGACCGGCCAGGCTGAAAGAAGCCAGCTGAAAAACAATTTTAGTTAGCTCATATTTGAAGTCACACGGCCAAAGAGAAGAGTCTTGAGTCCACAAGCTAGCTGAAGGCATGATCTAGTTGGCTAGATTCAAAAAGCACACGACCAAAAGAAATTGTCATGCTATAGTAGTTAGCTAGAGGTTGGCTCCAGTTAACTAATTCAATTTTTCATGTAGCTAAGAGAGAGAATACAAACCTGTAATTAGCTGGACACAAAGTCCAGTCAACTATTTCCAAGATCCATACGGTTTGAGGGTGACCAGCCATAAAGTAGTCAGCTGAAGAAGCTCCTTGGTTAGCTCCTTCACAATTCCAGTCGGCCAGAAAGAAATCTGCCCAAAAATAGTTAGCTGAAGAAGCTCTTCAGTTAGCTTCTTCACAAGTCCATTCGGCGAAGATAAATCTGCCCAAAAATAGTTAGCTGAAGAAGCTCTTCAGTTAACTCGCAAAGAAAAGAAGCTAGCTGCAAGACATCATCAGTTAGCTTTCAGAGAAAAGAAGCTAGCTGAAAAAGCAACCTAGTCAACTATTTTTATCATGCAACCGACCAGGATGAAAGTAGCTAGCTGGATAGCTAGCTGGCAAAGCAAACCAGTTAACCAGGAGCAAGCATGGTTCGACTAAGGCAAAATAAGCTAACTCCCCATGTAGCTTGTTTCAAGAACCAATCAGCCAGGATGAACCCATGCCTTCCCAGTTGACTGAATGCAAGATTCAGTCAGCTGTTCCAAGGTGGGATTTGGCCAGGATGAAGCTCTAAGGCACTTTAGCTAGCTGGAAAAAATCCCTAGTTAACTAATTAAAAACTAAACGGCTGGGAGCACTCATCCATGAAATTTTGACTTGATGAAGCTCATTGTAAGGCATTTGTACTTCCCTACATTGATCTTTGTCTCCATAATAAACAAAATTAGTCATTACTTAATTGTTTTGTAATCATCAAAATCAATCTAGGGCCAATAATCTTCCCTTTTTGATGATGACAAAACCCTTAAGTATACAAAAAATATATGAAAGACTTTAAACAAATAGGAATGTAGAATCCATAGAATAGAATGTATTAGAAATTTTTTCTTCTAATTCATTCCAACAAATATTTTCTCCCCTATCAATTTGAATATATGGAGTATTTTATTTTCTCCATTATCTCAATGTATGCATTATTTTTCTCTCCCTTTTTGTTATTAATCAAAAATATGATTGAAGAATATGCAAGAATTTAATTTGTTTATCAAAACATTCATATCATGAATATTCATAACATAATGCATTAAGATAAAACGAGTACATCATTCATACCAATATCATTCATACAAAACATTAAGCCGATGGCTCAATTTGAAAACATTAAGTCTTAACAAAAATCACATTAAGTCTTAACAAACATCACAAATATTACAAGATAAACATACTAGATTCATTTATCATCATCAGAAGAAATCACAGATAGTTGAGTTGAGGATCCATTCGGTCGGCAAGAGGGTCCGGGCTTGTCTTCTTTAGGTTGTAGCGTAGGCATCCAAAGGTAAGGATGCGAATAAGACACATCTGGAGGAAACACTGGAGGAGCAGAAGGAGCAAGATGTTCCTCCACGAGGCTTGTAAGCCTCGCAATAGATGCGGTCCAGTGATCAACAACATTTGAGGCATCTTTGGTCTGACTTTCATTTGCACGTATTTGAAAAGTTACCCATTCCACTTTTATCTCAAAACATTCATGCTTGGATTTTAACAAATTGATCTCATTTAGAATATGGCCCATTATAGTCTCGTTGTGGTGGAAGACTCGTCCATTGAGAATTTGCATGTCATGAACGATTTGATTTTAGCTCAGCACAACTTGAGAAAGGGTCTCAAAGACTGTGAAGATATGGGGTATCATGGTGTAGTCATTGACGGATGATCCACTGTCTCCGGTACTTCTACTGGATTGGGCTATAGATAATTCATGAATGATCCGTTGAATCTGTTCTTCACAGATCTGAACGGTGGGTCGATGTGGAGCAGAATTGTCATGAGTGGCTCAGGTGCATTGAATTGAGGTGGCTCAGTCATGAAAGGATTTGGTTCATTCAATGCGGTTAGAAAAGGATTGGGTTGATGAAAATCAAAATTAAAGAAATTGGGTGAAGGGCAAGCTGGTTGAGGTAGGTCTGACGGTGCTAAGGTACTTGGTGGAAGAGCAGGTCTTTTACCTGTCATAGTCCTAATCTTGGTCCAAACACCATCACGCTTGGCATAGTCCATACGATGAAGAGAGTGAACATTAAATACATCGAATGACGTAATGCTACAACAGTTTCTTCCTTAAGTTTCACATTATGGAATTCAAAAATATAAGTGAGAAACATACCATATGGCAATGCAGCTTTGGACCTACCTAAGGCTTCCTTCATGATAGATATCATAAGATCAGGAAAATCTAGAGGTGTTTCTTCTAGGATATCATACATAATACAAATGTCACGATCAGTTACGGCATTAAAAGATCCAGTTCGAGGGGCAAAGATTTTCGCAATGACGCTATGAAGTAATCTATTTCAACAGAAAGCATGTTTGCATCAAGGTTTATTATATTATCAGCTTCACCATCCTCTAAGCCAAGAATCATGGCAAGCTTATAACCTTTTTCACTAGAAAAATTTTCTAAAACACCTTCAGATGGAATACCTAAGGCAGAACCTAGCAACTTCCTATCAAGTTCTATCTTAATATTTTTAACATAAGAGGTTATAGTTTCATCTCCAAAGATAATGTTTTCCTAGAATTCTTGGATTAAATTGGAAGAAATAGGCTTTTTGGTTGATAACAAGCTAGTCCATCCTTGAGAAGCAAATAACCTACCTAACTTAAATCCTTCTTGTTCTAGGAAATCAAAGTCTACTAACCGTTTATTGGCTAAGGCTCTAGCGGCGATTTGAGTATAAAGTGGGAAGGAGCTTCGCGAAGAAGATGAAACGGGCTTCCTACGAAGATCGGTGGAGTCTTCTTTCCTTGAATGAAGAGATTTCTTCTTAGGAGCCATCTTCTTTTCTTCTTGAAGTGAAATGGAAGGAGTGAGAGATGAATGAGAGGAAGGAAGGAGATGGTTGAATGGAGAGTGGTCGGTTTGATGAAGACGTTGAAAGTGAAGTAGAATGGAAGGTAACGGTTGGAGTTGAACATATATAGAAAGTCCAAACGTAGTTGACTGATCAGGTAGCTGGAGATTTATTCTCTGGTTGCCTGGTCAGTTAACTGACTTAAGAAAAAGGTAAAAAGGAGAGTGGCCGGTCGGTATGGGATATAAATAAAGAAAGGTTGCTGGTGGCAAGAAGTCATTTAAAGTGATTAACTCTCTAGTCAACTGATGCACAAAAGACAAGAGCAATAAATGTTCTTGAAAAAATGATTATGGAGGGATTTAATCGAAAAGGTTGAGAGAAGTTATGCAACGCATGATAACATGATTTTCAAACATAATATTAAGGAGCATGAAAATAATTACACAAAATAACTTACTAAATAGAAGGATCAATCATACCAAGTTCTCTTCTAATTTCATAAAATTTAGATTCTTCAAGTAGTTTAGTAAAAATATCAGCAAGTTGTTCTTTAGTACATAAAAATTCAATTACAATGTCATAATTATTTACATGATCCCTAATGAAATGATGTCTAATTTCTATATGTTTAGTTCTTTGATGTTGGATGAGATTCTTAGTTAAATTAATTGCACTAGTGTTATCACATTTTATTGGAATGCCCTTTTGTTTGATGCCATAGTCTTCTAGCTGCTGCTTAATCTATAAGATTTGAACACAAAACTTTTAGCTGCAATGTATTTGGCCTCGGCCATAGACAATGCTACTGAAGTTTGCTTCTTGCTAAACTATGAGACTAAGTTAACACCTAGAAATTGGCAAGTTCCACTAGTTGATTTTCTATCTAATTTACAACCTACAAAATCTGAGTCTATGTATCCTATTAAGTCAATGCTAGATTGTCTGTCATACCATAGTCCTAAAGTCATAGTTCCTCTTAAATATTTAAATATCCTTTTAACAACAAGCAAGTGCGATTCTTTAGGATTAGCTTAATATCTAGCACATATGCAAACACTAAATAGGATGCCAGTCTACTTGCAATTAAATACAATAATGATCCTATCATGCCTCTATAAAGTTTTAGATCAACAGATTTTTCAGCATTATTTGAATCAAGTCTACAAGATGAGCTCATAGGGGTACGATACTCTTAGATGTATCCATACCAAACTTTTTGATAATTTTCTTGGTGTATTTGGATTGGCTTATGAAGATCCCTTCTTTGCTTTGTTTGATCTGAAGTCCAAGAAAATAATTTAACTTTTCCATCATGCTCATTTCGAACTTTCCCTCCATAAGCCTTGCAAAGTCCTTGCATAAAGAGTCATCAGTAGTAGCAAAAATGATATCATCCACATAGATTTGAATAATTAGAATATCATTATCTTGTCTTTTAATGAATAGAGTTGTATCCATGTTTTCTCGAATGAAATCATTACTAATCAAGAATTTACTTAATCTCTTATACCAAGCCCGGGGTGCTTGTTTCAAACCGTACAAAGCTTTGTTTAACTTAAATACATGGTTTAAAAATAAGTGATTTTCAAAGTTGGGTGGTTGTTCCACAAAAACTTGTTCAACAATGTATTCATTTAAGAAAATGCTTTTAACATCCATTTGATATAATTTAAAATTCATAAAGCAAGCAAAAGCAAGAAGTAATCTAATAGCTTCTAATCTTGCAACTGGGGCATAAGTTTCATCAAAATCAATACCTTCTTGATTATAACTTTTAGCTTCTAATCTTGCTTTATTTCTAATTATATTACCATGTTCATCCAATTTATTTCTAAATACCCATTTAGTCCTAATAATTGGATGATCATGAGGCCTATCAAAAGAGTCCATACATTATTTCTTTCAAATTAATGAAGTTCCTCATGCATGGCATTTATCCAATCAGCATCATTTTTAGCATCATCATAGCATTTAGGTTCAATTTTAGAGACAAAGGCTAAGTTATTATAAGTATCTCTAAATAAAGATCTGGTCCTAATACCTTGAGATTAATCACCTAAAATTTGATCTTTAGGGTGACTATGAACATACCTCCATCATCTTTCTAACTCATCATTACCTTGTGAAACTTCAGGTTGGTTTATGTTCTCATCATTTACCTTCTGTGTATCTGAATCCTCCTTATCCTTCAAGGTGATGTTCTTGGGTTGATCTTCAATTTCATCTGCATTATTCATACCTTTTCTCTTCCTTAATGGAAGATCATTAGATTCATCAAATATAACATGAATTGATTCTTCAACTACTAAAGACTTTTTGTTGAAAACTCTGAAGGCTCTACTATGTAAAGAATAACCGAAAAAAATCCCTTCATCAGATTTAACATCAAATTTATCCAGGTTTGATTATTCAAATAAAACATCAGCATCCAAAAACATGAAAATAACTGATGTTAGGTTTTCTTCCTTTCCAAAGTTCATACAGAGTCATTTTCAAAATAGGTCTAATTAATGCATGATTTAAAACATAACATGCTGTGTTGATAGCTTCCGCCCAAAAATACTTTGGGAGATTACTCTCACACAACATAGTACGGGCCATTTCCTCTAAAGCTTTGTTCTTTCTTTCAACTATTCTATTTTGTTGGGGTGTTCTAGGTGCAGAAAAATTATGTTCAATGCCATTTTCATTACAAATTTTTTTAAAAGATTGATTTTCAAATTCTTTTCCATGATCACTTCGTATCGATAAAACAGAAGAATTCTTTTTATTTGTAATTTTTTTAAATAATTTTTGAAATGAAGGAAATGCTTCGTCTTTACTAGCTAAGAATAAAACCCATGTAAATCAAGAGAAATCATCAATCATGATAAAACCGTATCTTTTTCCTCCTAGACTAGTTGTTCTTGTAGGACCAAATAAATCCATATGCAAGAGCTTCAAAGTTCTAGTGGTTGAAACTAAATTTTTCGATTTAAAAGATACTCGGGTTTATTTTCCAAATTGATAAGCATGAAAATCTTATCTTTTTCAAAAACAAGTTTTGGCAAACCATCCACTAAATCCTTTTAATTAATTTAGATAGTAAATTCATGCTTGCATGAGCTAGCCTACGATGCCATAACCAACTATTATCAGTTATCATTCATAGCAACTAGGCAATTAACATTTTGATTATGCAGATCATTTAAATCAACAATATATACATTACCATGCCTATGACCGAAAAATTTCATATTTACATTAGCAGGATTTATAACAATGCATAAAGATGATTCAAATATAAATTTAAATCCTTTGTCACATAATTGACTAATGCTTAGTAAATTATGTTTCAATCCATCTACAAGTAGAACATTATCGATATAAGCATAAGGTGTGATACATATTTTGCCAATGCCAATTATTTTTCCTTGGCCATTATCACCGAAAGTAACAACACCTCCATCTTTTTCATCCAAAGTGATGAATTATGATTCATCACCCGTCATGTGTCTTGAGCACCCACGGTCCAAGTACCATTCTCTTTTAGTCGCTCGGGTAGCAAGACACACCTGCATATATAATTTCAAATTTTGCTCTTAGGTACCCAAGCTTTCTTGGATCTTTTTGGGTTAGTTAAAATAGTTCTTTTGGAACCCATATTTTTCTAATATTGTGTGTGACAAGCATAAGCTTTATGTCCTAATTTACCACATTTAAAGCATGTAATTTTAGTAGAATCATTAGCATGCACATAAATATTTTTCAAAAACTTTTATCTTACAAGAGGGTTATATCCAAGATCGGCTCTATTATAGACAGCTCTTTGACTACTTAATATCATTTTCAATTTTTTGAACTTAAAGTGAATTTATCTATAATTGGTTTTAGTTTGTCTACTTCATTTTTCAAATCTTGATTTTTCTTTAGCAATGATTCATTGTCTTTTGAAATTCTTTCTTTTTCAAGAATGAGATTTTTAAATTTATTTTTCAAATCTCTGTTCTTTGAACTTAAATTAGCAAAATCATCAACAGGTTCATAAAATGCACCATGTAATTCATCGAAAGTAAAGTCATTTAGAAAACTAGGACTTACCCCATTGTCATCAGCCATAAAGCATACATTGGCAACTTCAGTTTTATCTTCTCCTTCAGAACTTGTAACTTCACTGTCGCTCCATGTAGCCAGCATTGCTTTCTTCTTTAATCTTTTGGGTTCTTTCTTCAATTGTGGATACTCTGGTCTGATATGTCCAGGCTTTTTGCACTCGTAGCACATTGGGGGTTCATCTTTTTCTTTTTCTTTGCTGTGATCTCCTTTGGTGAATTATTTTTTTTTCCCATCAAACTTCTTTCTTTTCATAAACTTCTTGAATTTTCTGGAGATAAGTGCCATTTCATCATCATTCTCACTGTCACTAGTGGTTTCTTCACTTTCATCATCTTGAGTAGCACTCTTTAACGTCATTGTTCTTTTCTTCTTTGATTCATATTCATCAATGTGTTGTCGTTGCTGAAGCTCGTGAGTCATCAAAGAACCAACTAACTCTTCAAGTGATAAAGTGATAGTATGTTGAGATCCTTTGCTTCTTGAATTGCAGTAACCTTGGCTTCCTAAGACCTAGGCAAGGATCTTAAATTTTTTCTAACAAGATCACTGTTAACATAAGACTTTCCTAAGCTTTTCAGTCCATTAATAATATCAATAAATCTTGTAAACACATCAGTAATATTTTCAGCTGAATCATTTTAAATAATTCATACTTATAAACAAGCATATTTATCTTGGATTCCTTGACTTGATTAGTACCCTCATGGATGACTTCAAGTCTATCCCAAATTTCCTTAGCAGACATGTAAGTAGAAATACGATTAAATTCATTTGCATCAAGTGAACAGTAATGAACATTCATAGCTTTTGCATTTAATTAAGCTAATTTCTTATTTTGCTCATCCCATTATTTTAGGATGTCAAGACCATTTGTCCTAATGGTGAGTGTGTGAGGTCCATTGATTATGATTCTCCATAAATCATAGTTAAGTGCTTGAATGAAAATTTTCATTCGTGCTTTTCAATAAGTGTAATTTATTTCATTGAACAAAGATGGTCTATTAGTTGACTATCCCTCAGTCAAAATAGATCCCATTTGGATTGCTAATGATCTTTGGCTCCAAGCTACTTAAAGCTATAGAAATCAAGAGCACGCTGCTCTGATACCACTTGCCCAGATGTAGCAACCAAAGAGGGGAGTGAATTAGGTATTAAAAAATTTAATTTTGCATATATGTGCTTATCAATTTTTAATTGGCAGCGGTGTAGTGATGTGAACACAACAGAGATAAAGCAAACAATCAAACACAGGGATTTTTATAGTGGTTCAGTGCTAACCTAGCACCTATGTCCACTCCCCAAAAATCCTTTGAGAATTTTTACTCTAATCGTAATACCAACGATTACAACCCCTAGCCTTACCCGTCTAGTCCTCTTGTTTCACGGCACAAGGAAGCCAAACCCCTAGCCTTACCCGGCTAGTCCTCTTGTTTTATGGCACAAGAAAGCCAAACAATAACCAAGAGTTAAACCTAACCCTTTTACAAGAATGTGTTCAGAATATTTAAGAACAAACAGCTCCTAAACTGAGCAAATATTTAAAATAATACTTTATAATTTTTGGGGACAGACTTCAGCAATAAATGAAGCTCTTTGAGGCAGCTGAAGCTTTGAATGCTTGTGGAGGCTTTAATGGATCATGGATGAACAATAAATGGTCTTCGAGCTTTCTTGATCTCAATACTCAAATCTTCCTTTCAACAACTCAAAAAAATATGCAATAAAGGCTCTTTCTTCTTTGGATTTCTTCCTCTTTTTCATCCTATTGTTCTTCTTCTAATCTCAGCTATTCAAAGCATTTCAACATCAAAAATATCCGTTAGACTTAATCGAAATAAATGGAAAGTAAAACGGAAAGAAAATATAACCGTTGTAAACATTTCCTTTGAGCATTGAATGCACTAGAATCCATTTAAGAAAGAAAGATCTCTACCATCATCCAAGAGATCAAAAGTTAGTTTAGCTGAAAATAGAACTTAAGAAGAGAGAGAGAGAGAGTGAGTGAAATTCGTTTAAGGCTTGAAGTGAGAAAAAGTAGTTGGCTAGAGATATCTCCCAGCTAACTTCTTGAAGAGTGGTGACCGGCCAGGCTGAAAGTAGTCAGCTGAAAACAATTTCAGTTAGCTCATTTTTGAAGTCACATGGCCAGGGAGAAGCGTCTTGAGTCCACAAGCTAGCTGAAGGCAGGATCTAGTTGGCTAGATTCAAAAAGCACACGACTAGAAGAAATTGTCATGCCATAGTAGTTAGCTGGAGGTTGGCTCCAGTTAACTAATTTAAATTTTCATGCAGCTGAGAGAGAGAATACAAACCTGTAGTTAGCTGGACACAAAGTCCAGTCAACTATTTCCAAGATCCATACGGTTTGAGGGGTGACCAGCCATAAAGTAGTCAGCTGAAGAAGCTCCTTGGTTAGCTCCTTCACAATTCGAGTCGGTCAGAAAGAAATCTGCCCAAAAATAGTTAGCTGAAGAAGCTCTTCAGTTAGCTTCTTCACAAGTCCATTCGGCCAAGAGAAATCTGCCCAAAAATAGTTAGCTGAAGAAGCTCTTCAGTTAACTCACAGAGAAAAGAAGCTAGCTGCAAGACATCATTAGTTAGCTTTCAAAGAAAAGAAGCTAGCTGAAAAAGCAACCCAGTCAACTGTTTTTACATGCAACTGGTCATGATGAAAGTAGCTAGCTGGATAGCTAGCTGGCAAAGCAAACCAGTTAACCTAGAGCAAGCATGGTTCGGCCAAGGCAAAATAAGCTAACTCCCCAGATAGCTTATTTTAAGAACCAATGGGCCAGGATGAACCCATGCCTTCCCAGTTGACTGTATGCAAGAGCCAATCAGCTGTTCCAAGGTGGGATTCGGCCAGGATGAAGCTTTAAGGCACTTTAGCTAGCTGGGAAAAATTTTTAGTTAACTAAATTAAAAACTAAATGGCTGGAGCATTCATCCATGAAATTTTGACTTGATGAGGCTTATTGTAAGGCATTTGTACTTTCATGCATTGATCTTTGTCTCCATAATAAACAAAATTAGTCCTTAATTATTTTGTAATCATTAAAATCAATTTAGGACCAACAAATATATTATATTATTATATATTAATCATAAGATTTTAAAATTATTGGAGGGTAAAATCGCTGTGTGTCAATAATCGTGCACATGGCTAGGACTAGCTCTGATTCCTGCCTGTTGTGCGACACCCGCCCGAGATAAGTCAGCCTCGGTAGGTTGGGGCGCCTTAGCCCCTCGCCGAGCCAAGGATTCCCAAGGCGCGGATCATATCTCTCGACCCTAGCCGAGCTATGTCGTCTCTCGGCCCTAGCTGAGCTATGTCGTCTCTCGGCCCCTATAGCCGAGCTACGTCATCTCTCGGCCCCTCTAGCTGACCTCTCCCATCGCTCGGCCTAGCTCGAGCGATATCTATACCTCTGTAGAATTCGGTGCGGGAGAACCCAAATTCGTGAGATTCCAAACAGAAATCATATCCGAGAGTGACCTAGGACCCACGAGAGTGGCCTATGGCCCTGGAGCCTATGTCCTCACCAAATCTCGAGACATCAACAAGCTCTCCTAGCCGTCGATCCTCTAACCAACAAGATACGAATCCTACCAACCTCATAACAAACTAGATTCAGATCCTAACGACTTTCGGACCCACGATACCCCAGGGAATCAGGTGATCCTCTATAAATAGAGTCGTCTGCCGACTCCTCAGGTATGCGCACTTGCTCACTGGAACCCTCTCTCCTTCTGCCTTAGCTTCCGCCATTAGCGCTCTACTCAGAGCCCTGGAGGGACTCTTCAGCAAGAGCCTTCTCCCATTTTTATTGATTGCTGATCTCCACTGACTTGAGCGTCGGAGGGTCTTCCATAGAGGGCCACCCCCAACGCCTCTCGCGTGAGGACTGTTTTGCAGGTCCACCCAAGCGGGAGCCCACACTGCAGCCCGATCGCGCCCGAGTCGGAGGACAGATTTCGGCAGCAACAAATTGGTGCTAGAGGAAGGGCCTCAAGTCCCATAAACTTGTGATCCAGGAGATAAGGATCTCGATCTGAAAGAGAACTCCTCCCATGGCCAACCGAAGAAAGGCTACCTCCGAAGCCCGAGATCATGTCGCCTCCCAAAGGCCTGATCCGGCGAGCAGTGTTACGCCACCACCACCGCCAGTTGAGACTCCATCGCCACTGGCGCCCCGGTGACCCAGGACCAGTTTGCCTCACTGGTCCAGCAAGTCCAGGCTCTGGCCCACCTGATTCAGGGGCGCTCCGAAGCCCCCCGTTGGCTGCTCCTGCCCCTCACCCTCCTAAGGAGGATGCAGCCCCCGCTCATCTAGCGACCTCTTCTTTCGGCCCGCATGGGGTTGCAGACCCCCCTCGCCATCCCAGAGAAGCTGAGCTAGCTCCCCAAGGAGTCCGGCAGAGATCTCCCTAGATCTCGGCTGGCCGATCCCTCTCCCCGGTGTTCTCTCGCCATGATTCAACACTGTCTCAGTATCCTCCTCGTCCTGCCCCTTCTGCTTTTCCTGATAGGGATATCCGCCGCCAGCTCTAGGAAATGCGTCAAGAGCTAGACGCCACCAAGCAGGCCCATCCACTTCAGAATAAGGCGGAGCAGGGCATCCCCTTCTCTAAGAAGATCATGGAGGAAGTGATTCCCTCCCACGTCAAGCTGCCTGCCATCGAGCCTTATCATGGCTCCTCCGACCCCGACGATCATCTCAGCAGCTTCTGATCAATCATAATGTTCCACGGGGCATCATATGCGATCCTCTGCCGCGCTTTCCCTTCCACCCTCAGGGGATCTGCTCGAACCTGGTTCAATGCTTTGAAACCAGGTTCCGTTAATTCCTTCGACGAGCTAAGCCACCTCTTCATCAGCCAGTTCGTCAGCAGCCGCTGTCACAAACGGAGGTCCGACTCCCTCTCTGAGGTTAAGCAGAGAGAGGGGGAGTCCTTGAAGAAGTATCTCGGCCGTTTCAACACGACCATGCTAGAGGTGGACCACCTTAATCATGAGGTGGCCATGTCCGCCCTGGCGGCGGAGTATTGAAGGAGAGTGATTTTTACCTGGCGCTAGAGGTTAGCTACCCTCCAAACCTCTTGACATGATGGCTCTGGCAGACAAATATGCCAGAGTCAAAGAATCACGAAGAGCTGCCCAAGCCGAGCTTACAAAGAAGAAGGAGCCTAAGGGCTCATATAAGCGCCGACCTGCCCGTCAGCCAAGCCCGCCTCGCGCCAAAGGATTTGTCAGCCGCTGCCAAGGAACCGCACCCGGAGCCCGCCTAGGAGGTTCAATCGATTTACTCCGCTTACTGCCCCAAGAGCGGAGATCCTTATGGAAATCGAGCGCCAACTCCCTCGACCTCCTCTTCGAGGAAATGCGGCCCGGAGAGACCCTACCAAGTATTGTCGCTACCACCGCGACCATGGCCACGACACTGAAGAGTGCTGGCAACTGAAGAATGAGATCGAAAGGCTCATCCAGCGGGGTAGACTGGATCGGTTCAGGGGAGCCCCCGAGCCAAGAAATAGGGGCGATCGCCGGCCTGAGCCCCAGCAGCAACCTCTTCCTCCCCCAAATCCTCGGTCGCTGGCCACATTAATGTGATTAAGGCGGTCGGTGGTCCTTCAGGCGGGAAGGATGATGAAAAAGGTTTGGTGCCAAGAAAGCGCAAACTGACAAGCTCTCTTTCTCCAACGATGACTTCTAAGGAATACAGTTCCCGCACGATGATGCGCTAGTTGTATCTCTTAATTTGAACAACTATGATGTAAGCCAATTCTCATTGTGAAGATGAAACTTCTCATGGAGAATCTCCGAGCAATGGACTCCACCCTAATGGGGTTCACCGGCGATGTAATTACCCCGGAGGGGGTCATGACGGGTCCGAGCAGGAACCTGGCCTTTCGTTTCCACTGTGTATGCAAATTTCCTAGTGACCAAGCTCGGTCGCCTTACAATGCAATCTTGGGAAGACCCGGCTTGATGTCCCTCAGAGCTGCCGTCTCCATCCCACATCTTGTTATGAAGTTCCCGACCGAGCGAGGGGTTGGTGTAATTCGGGGAAGCCAAACTATAGCTCGGCAGTGCTTTATCACCAGCCTGCAATCCAGATTGCCCGAGGTTGATGGACTGGACGTTTGGAGGATTTCGCGAGCAACAAGGAGAACCAGCCGAAGAGCTAGAGGAGGTACCGCTGGACGAAGCTCAGCCCGACCGAACCATAAGGATCGGGTCGCTACTGAAAGGGAAGCCCCGGTTGGAGCTGGTCAACTTTCTCCGAAGAAACGCTGATGTCTTTGCTTGGTCAGCTTCTGACATGCCGGGGATCAGCCCGAATGTCCTCGTCCACCGTCTCAATGCAGACAAGATGTCCCGACCCGTGAAGCAAAAGAAAAGAAGCTTCGCCCCTGACCGGCAGAGAGCAATTGAAGAAGAGGTGGACAAGCTCATCAAGGCAAACTTCATTCGGGAGGTGAATTATCCAAGCTGGATGTCCAATGTTGTTATGGTAAAAAGTCGAACGGTAAATGGTGAATCTGCATCGACTTCACCGACCTTAACAAAGCATGCCCGAAGGATAGCTTCCCTCTCCCCCGGATCGACCAGCTCGTGGATGCCACCTCCGGTCATCAGATGCTGACCTTCATGGATGCCTATTCAGGCTACAACCAGATTCGGATGGCACCCAAGGATGAAGAAAAGACTGCCTTTATAACCGATCGAGGTATCTACCATTACCATGTCATGCCCTTTGGTCTGAAAAATGCAAGCGCCACTTACCAAAGGCTGGTAAACAAAGTCTTCAAGGAGCAGATCGGCCGGAATATGGAGGTGTATGTCGATGACATGCTGGTCAAAAGCAAGGAAGCGTCCCAGCATATTGGGGATCTTTCTGAAAGCTTCGCGACATTCCGAAGGTATCGTATGAAGCTCAATCCAACGAAGTGCGCCTTCGGTGTCACCTCGGGGAAGTTTCTGGGCTTCATGGTTTCTCAGCGAGGCATCGAAGCCAACCCGCAGAAGATTTAAGCGCTTCAGCAAATGATGCCCCCAACATCTATCAAAGAAATCCAGCGCCTGACGGGAAGGATTGCGGCCCTCAACCGCTTTGTGGCTCGGTCGGCCGAGAGAGCCTTCCTTTCTTCAAAGCTCTTCGATCTGCCAAGAATTTTCAATGGACTCCCGAGTGCCAAAAGTCATTCGAGGACCTCAAGAGATATCTCGGCTCGCCACCCCTCCTCAGCCCCAATCCGGGAGAAATGTTGTTTCTATATTGGCAGTCTCTGAAGGCGCGATTGGCTCGGTTTTGGTCAGAGAAGAGAAGAAGACCCAGAGGCCGATCTACTATGTCAGCAAACTTCTCCGGGACACCGAGACAAGGTACACCCAAATCGAGAAGCTGGTCTTGGCCCTGGTAATATCGGTTCAGAGATTACGACCATATTTCCAAGCACATTTTGTGATGGTCCTTACCGATCAACCCATCAAGGCGGTGGTCTATCACCCGGAGACATCAGGAAGAATGGCTAAGTAGGCCGTTGAGTTAAGCGAGCATGATATCCGTTATCAACCTCGCCCGGCCATCAAAGCCTAGATTCTAGCTGATTTCCTCCTTGAGTGCACCATCCCGGAAGATGGCTCCACTCCGGACTCCTCCGAACATCCAAGATCTGATGCCCTGTGGCTCCTCCACGTCGATGGATCCTCCAATGCCAATGGCTCTGGTGCTGGTTTGATCCTCACCAGCCCCGAGGGGACGACCTTTGAGTATGGCATTCGATTCTCCTTCCCAGCCTCCAACAACGAAGCTGAGTATGAGGCCCTGCTCGCTGGACTCCGAATCGCCCGTGATCTGAAAGTGAAGAGGTTGAATGCCTTTACTGACTCTCAGTTGGTGGCCGGTCACGTGCGGAGAGAATTCGAGGCCCGGGAGCCAAACATGATTCGGTACCTCCGGCAGGTGCGGGACTTGCTTTCTCACTTCTCTGAATTTGAAGTTATCTAGATCCCCAGATCTGAAAATGCTCGTGCCGATCTGTTATCCCAACTTGCGACTATGGAATCGATGAGTTCTGAGCAAAAGTTTCCCCTGAAAATCCTGGAAAAACCTAGCATCGCGGAGGCAGACCGAGTGATGCAGATTGAGGTCGAGCCGTCCTGGTTCGACCCAATATTAAAGTATCTTAAAGAAGGGTCGCTCCCAGCCGACTGCAAGGAAGCTGAGATTGCAAGCTACCCACTGTGTGTTGATTGACGATCAGCTGTATAAGCGGTCCTTTTCCATGCCGCTGCTCAAATGCCTCCGCCCGTCCGAAGCTGATTATGCTCTTCGGGAGGTACATGAAGGAATCTGCGGCAACCACCTAGGGAGTCGATCTCTGTGCCACAAGGTACTGCACCAGGGATATTACTGGCCTACCATGCAAAAGGATGCCGATGATCTCGTCCGAGCCTGTGACCCGTGTCAGAGGCACTCCAGCATCCAGAGGCTCCCCTCCGCTAGTTTGGTCCCTATTTCCTCTGCTTGGCCTTTTGCTAAGTGGGGGATGGATATTCTTGACCCTTTTCCCCTCGCCACTGGACAGAAAAAATTTCTATTTGTCGCCATCGACTACTTCACCAATTGGGTCGAGGCCGAAGCAGTAGCCCAGATAACCGAAGCTCGGGCCAGGGACTTCGTGTGGAGATCCATCATTTGTTGCTTTGGCCTCCTGCATACCATCATCACTGACAATGGGAAGCAATTTGATAATCCCAAATTTGGAGTTCTGCGAGGATCATGGCATCAGTCATCGCCTCACCTCAGTAGGGCATCCGCAAGCCAACGGAGAAGCCGAGGTAACAAACCGGACCCTACTTCAAGGGATTAAGGCTCGGCTTACCAGAGCCCGAGGCAGATGGGCGGACGAACTTCATCATGTTCTATGGGTCTACCGCACTACCAGAGAATCCCATCGGCGAGACCCCGTTCCGGATGGCCTTTGGCACGGAAGCCATCATCCTCGTGGAAATAGGCCTCCCCTCTCCGCGAGTGGAAAGCTACTCAGAAGAAACTAACGACGAGCAGCTCCGTACCAATCTCAACTTGGTGGAAGAGATCAGGGAAAAAGCTCAAATCAGAATGGCTGCGTACCAGCAAAGAGTGGCCCGCTACCATGCCTCTAGAGTCAAGGGAAAATCCTTCTCGCCCGGCGATCTTGTCCTCCGGAAGCATCCGTCTTCAAGCCGCTGGAGCAAGGAAAGCTCTCTCCAAATTGGGAAGGTCCTTATCAAGTGGCGGAAGTCATCGGACCTGGCACCTACAAGCTCCAGGACCTGAGCGGGAGATCCATTCCCCGATGTGGAGTTCGGACAACCTCCGCATATATCATCAATAGAGTATGCTCTCTATAGACTCGCCCCATTTACAGCTTTGGCATCTTGTTTCTATGATCCGCGGCACGACCGCTACGGTCGTTTTTTCAAAAAAGTCGTAATAGAAAACAGATGTCGTTCATGCATTCATTCTCGGCACAACCGAGCTATCTCCTTGAGCCAAATCTCCATACCTCGGCTAGGCCGAGCTCTGAGCCAGAGCTACATATCTCGGCTAGGCCAAATTACATTCCATGAAGGCTTGGTATGGCCGAGCGCTCCCAGCTGGGAGCTGTGTGATCTCCAAAACATTGTTCGGATTCGGGTAGCTTACAAGCCCCGGCCGAATCAAACGTCAAAGAAGCATCATTCGGATTCGGGCAGCTTACAAGCCCCGGCCGAATCAAACGTCAAAGAAGCATCGTTCGGATTCGGGCAGCTTACAAGCCCCGGCCGAATCAAACGTCAAAGAAGCATCGTTCGGATTTGGGCAGCTTACAAGCCTCGGCCGAATCAAACGTCAAAGAAGCATAGTTCGAATTCGGGCAGTTTACAAGCCCCGGTCGAATCAAACGTCAAAGAAGCATCGTTCGGATTCAGGCAGCTTACAAGCCCCGGCCGAATCAAACGTCAAAGAAACATCGTTCGGATTTGGGTAGCTTACAAGCCCCGGCCGAACCAAGTGTCAAAGAAACATTGTTCGGATTCGGGTAGCTTACAAGCCCCGCCGAACCAAGCGTCAAAGAAATCGTTCGGATTCGGGTAGCTTACAAGCCCCGGCCGAATCAAGCATCAAAGAAACATCGTTCGGATTCGGGTAGCTTACAAGCCCCGGCCGAACCAAGCTCAAAAAACATCGTTCGGATTCGGCAGCTTACAAGCCCTGGCCGAATTAATAATCTCCAGAACATCGCTCAAGGTTCAGGCAGCTAACAAGCCCCGATCAGAACCAAAGAATAAAAACCTCGGCAACAACCGAATGATATCCTTAATCCTCAGCAACAACCGAGCGATATCCTGAGGCCCTGGCCTAGTCAAGTAATCTCTCCAGCGCCCTGACGCAACTAAAGCGTCCTATTATACCTAAGTAGAGGCAAACGACTTCCCACAATTCGACAACAAAAACATGCCACGAGCTGTCTTTCCCCGAAGAACACCTACTTCATTCTGCAAACAGGATCATGCTTACCTCATGACTCCACAGGATCGCCTAGGTCCCTCTTTGACTCACACACGGATATACGTGTTCTCCGCTGAGGACCGAACATCGTCTTAGCAAGAACAAAGCAGCAATAGTGCTGCCAAAATATGCTGCGCCATAAAAAGCGTAATATGGGAGCAGCAACTCTCAGAGCAAAAAGAAGCAGATGCTAAAGGAAGAATGGAATGAAAACTTTCTTTATTTCCTCATTAAAAGAAAAGTTACAACATCCTGAGAGGAGTTACAAGTGCATCAAAGCACAAGAAATAAAAACGAGTAAATAGCTCGGCCGAACTGCTTCAGTCAGCTTTGGTTAACAATGACGCTTCGGCACCTGACCCAAAAGATTAGGCAACCAGCCAGCTCGCCCTGATAGATAGCAAGGCCGGTTTCCCACGGGTCCTCTGGATGAATTAAGAGATCCAAAAAGAGGCACAGACCTGGATGCTGATGCTGAGGAAGCTTCCCCCTGGATGGAATGCTGGGCTGCAGGTCGCTGCCCGATTGAGAGATAGGGGACCATCAGCCCCACACTATTCTCAACTCCCTCTTCACATGGCGAAGATTCCCTGCACAGAGGGGCTAAGCATCCAGCCAAAGGGAGAAGGAAAAGTCCGCGCATGCTACGGGGGTACATATGCACTTCCTACCCTGCGACCCCCGTAGCAAACCACAAAGGACACACAGGAAGCGCATATGTGCGCTCTCCATGTGATCTTTGCGGACCTCCTGTGCGCTCTCCATATGATCTCCGAAACTCCTCCCTTGAGGATGAGCTGCTCTCTAGCGGCTCCTTCGTCACCCTGGCTATCCGTGGGAAGGTGGCTTACAAAAGGAAGACTCAGTCCCTCCACTCTCAGCTTTAGGGACGCAGAATCATGAAAACTTTCACAGCTCATAGAGAAGAAAATTTTGGGGATGGCCTAGCATGACCCCTTCCTCCCCTTTTTATAGGCAAAATGGACCGGGAGCAGCTATTAAAGCAGTAAGCCCGAGGGTCAAAATGCCCAATCCACGCTGCCACGTGGCTTCCCAGAATGAAAATAGCGCCCTTCGATGCGCGCCAAACGTTGCTCAACCCATGACGTACGCCAGAAGATTTCCTTTGATCCAGATCATAGGTCTTAAATGTAGAAAATCGCCCGCTGATCTTAGAGATACGGGCAGACCTAGAAATCGCCCGGTGAAAATGACACCCTCCAATGGCAAACAAGCGCTTGCGTCGTACGTTGAAACGACCCGCCTTGGAAAAAGTCGACCTGATAAGTGTCCCAGGAAAGTGCCGAGGCGACCTTTCGCAAACCACAGAGCCGTATTATCCTTTTCGGCAAAGAGAAGATCAGCTCCTTGGAAAAGGCAAAAGCATCAGCAAAGTCATAAAAAGGGCGCAAAGCCAAGTACTCCTCAATAAACATACATCGGTATTCCTTTCTCCGGCTCAACTACCCGTTGCAACTTGATGTAAACCGAGATGTTGTCTTGCGTTTTAACTCAAGGCCAAAACTGCCTCCATACTTCGGAATAAACCGAAGTATTTCCTTTCAGTTCAGCATGACTGCATGTGATCTTGTACTTCAGTCCAGTCTAAAGTAACTACTTTTGTCTCAATGATAACGGGACACGCTATAAGCCCCAACCTACACCCAGAATGCGTGAGCATCGGTTAAGGTCGGAGTGCATGTCCTATGAATATAAGCCCCGACCTACACCCAGAATGCGTAAGCATCGGTTAAGGTCGGAGTGCATGTTCTATGAACATAAGCCCTGGCCAAGGCCGGAGTGCGCCTTTTGTCAAAAACCTCGACAAAAACCGAGCGATATGCAATTCTCCAACTGAAATCTATGAGCCCCATTTACCTCGGTCAAAAAAGGATGCTGTGCTGGAGGTTCTCTAGGAGAATATTTCGTTCCGTAAGACTCGAACGATAAGGGAAAAAATTTCAGAAATGGCAACAAACAAGGAAGTTCCAAAAAACTTTTCTCCGTTCATTACAAGAGGGGAAAAAAAAAAAAGATACATTAGCCCTCACAGGGGCTTGCTACTTCCTCGGGCGCCGAACCCTACCTGCTGTGGAGCTGAATCAGCCAATTGCTGTCGAAGGGATGCCACCTCCCGCTCCAGCCTACTGTTGGCTTGGCGAAGGAGCTCGATCTCTCTTGCCGAGACGGCCAGGTGTTGCTCAGCCATTCTTGGACTTGCTCGCGGTCCGTGAGTAACGACGCCAAAACCTCCCCGTCAACAGTTATTGTGGTGCAGCCCCGGTGGGGCACCCCAAAGCTGCCAACTACGCTGCTTGGCATCCCAGTTGACCTCCCTCCATTCTCGAAGCCATCCTGTTATTGTAAGTTTAGACAGGCCAACAGGAGATCGACAGAGGAAATGGTTAACGATGGCGTACCACCCACCGGTATTTAAATTACCTCGGGCGAGCGTCCGATCACCCGAACCATCAGTTCCAACGCCACTACCATAAAATCTTGCCATGCGTCATCACTTCAGTGGCCGCTTGCGGGAAGCGAGGAATCGCTCCCCCTTTACCGAAAGGATAAATAAATGATGCGCCGATAAACACCCTTCTTCTTGGGACCAAACTCCCTTCGAAAAGCGTACCCACCTCTTCGCCTTGCGCGGCTGAGTTACCTAACTTCGGCTCTAACCATGATACCTCTGCAATCCTTGGCCATCACCCGCCGAGCTATCTTATCTCTCGGCCTAAGCCGAGCTATCACGTCACTCGGCTTCATCAGAGCTATCCCTATACTTCGGCCTTGACCGAGACATTTACTTAAATCTGAACTAAGTCGGCGAAGAATGCGAACAAGTCATAACTTGTTCGCAGTCGAAAGAAAGTCTGAAACAAAAGATTGGCTGAAAAGACAAGCAAATGGAGGCCGAGGGCCCGTTCATTGAAAACTTCAGACCAAATTACATATCTAAAAAAGCAAAAGCACACAAATAACTCTCAAGGGTCAGGAGCTGGATCAGTTCCAGCAGTGCCCTTAACAACGCTCAGGAAAGCCTGGCTCGTTTCGCCCACTTCAAAGGTTATCGTTTCCTCGGCGATGGATTTGGAGCGTCTTTCAGGGGCCGCGGCCTCACTAGCATCCAGAATAGCGTTGAGGTCGACGTCCGAAACATCGTCGTATTCGGCCTCTTCAGCCCCTGGGGTACAAGCCTCAGAGGTTTCAACATCCAAGAAAGAGAGGTCCCATTCTGTATGCTCCTTGGATATCTTATTTTGAACATCCTCCACACCAAGCTGGAAGGCGTCGGCACATATTGCATCTTGTTCGCCCCTGAGTAGAGCGAGCCGCATCTCGGCTTCAGCAACTTGACTTTGAAGTAAGGCGACCTGCCCCTCAGTTTCAGCAGTTTGACTCTGCAGTGAGGCAATCTGCTCTTCGGTCTCAACAACCCGCCTTTCGAGCTCTGAGCTCCTCCCTCGACTAGACGCCAATTCCCCTTGCAGGGTCCGTATCTGGCTCCGGTTCTCCAGCTCCGCCTTCTTCATCTGCAAAAACAGAATTAGCTAGTGCCACGGTGAGCCAACAAGGGAGGCCAAAAAGGGGTAGTACCATACCTCATCCTCCTGCCAGGATAACTTCTTGGTCAACTCCTTGACCTCGTCAAAGGCCCTCAATTATCAGCCTTAACCCGCTCGAGTCTGCCCTTGAGGTCATTGATCCTCGACTGCCTACTATCAACTTCTCCCCAGGCTTGGGAGAGCTCGCTATCGAGTTGGGTTAACTTTTCCTGGTGCCACTTGATCCTATCATCCCTGTCAGCTATACCACGGTTGAGTTGCCGTACCTTCTCCTCCAATTCGCCAAGCATTTTGTTCAGGCGATTTCTCTCCTCGACGGCTTCTCTCCTCTGCCTACCCAGACTTTCACTAAACTGTTTTTTAACAGTTTCCATTTCTGCGATAACTCCAAGCATGCGCCATCATACCTCGCCAGGAGCCCTCATAGCTCTTTAACTTCAAGCCTCAGCTTGGACGCGTCATCTAGGGCGGCCTGATGCAGCACCCTCACCTTCGCCAAATTCTCGTTGGCGATACCCAGAGCCTATTCAAATGTATCAGACGCCTCTGCTCGCGATCGAAGCTCGGCGCTGACCTCCTGGCCTGGGTGCTGGCCCCTGTCGCCAAGTTCAAGCGCCAGCACAGTGCCCTGGTGATCAAAGCACTCTACAGAATGAAGCACAAGTGAGAAGAGCGCGACCAAGCTAACCAGAAAGCACTCACTACTCGGGAATAATAACTCACCCGGGAGATGTAGGACATGGCTAACCCCATGAGGGTGGAATTGTTGATCTCGGAAAGAAGATGGGCTTCCATCACCACATTACGCTGGCCAAACGCGACGTCAACCAGGTCTAGGTATGCAAACTCATTCGCCGAGGGACCCGCACCGGGTACAGTGCTGACCTCATTAGGGCAGCAAACGCCGTCTCGACGGCCGATTCCGAGCTACCGGGCTGACCATCCCCGTCTGAAGGATCGGTTTAGGCGACCTCCGACTAAGAAGCCTTTGACCTCCCGGCCTCCCTCATCAGAATTCTAACCTAGGATTTCTCGGATAACTCGGCCAACCCAGGCGCCACTTTTCCGAAACTTTGGTGGAGGAGGCTTCGGCTGCAAGACCTTTACCTTGCTCTCTCCCCTTGTCCGAGCTCCTTCCCTCGATCACAGGCACCTGCTCCTCCCCCGCAGGCTCCACCAAAGCCTCAGTCTGTTCATCAATTTCCCCAACCACTCCAGGAAGAAGTTCTCCAGCCGTAGGCTCCTTTTGAGCCTCCACTACAGTCGGCCCAACGTCGCCGCCCCTAAATCCCTCCGGAGGGAGCCCTCCAATGGAAGGCTTGTCTTGAGCCTCGAAGATTGTGATCGCTCCCTCCTGTCCTCCCGCCAAGGCTAGAGGCATTTCCTCACTCGGAGGAGGGCCCTCAGAGGCACCGACCTCCACCGTGCCAGCCATTGGCTCACCTTCAAAAGAAGGGGCTCTCAGACAAGCCAACTGAGTTTTATCCGGGCTATCTACTATTTCCACCACTAGAGGACAGGGGACCTCAGCAGTCCTCTCTGTATCCTCCTCTGCTTTCAGCGCCTCCACCGCGACTGCTCCAACCTCTAGCGAGCGCTCCTCGAAAAAATGAGCCGTCTTCTCGGGCTTGCGTTTCTCCCCTCCGCTGCTCTCCTCGGACACTTACTCAACCCTTTCTTTATACAGCCTGATAGTTCAGACTTCTTGGCTGCGGAACAGAGAGCAAGCGTCAGACCGAGACATATTTGCTCGAGCGAAATCAATGGAAAAAGAAAAAGACTTACTATGCGGGTCAAGGGGCTAAGCCCGGCGGCGAAAAGAGCCTTTCCGACAGTAAATCGTTAGCCGAAAATGTCCTACCGTCACAAAGGACCTCCAAGTCCTCCTTCTCCTGCTCAGATAGAATCGGATGTGCTTCCACATCGAACAAAGTTTCCCCATCCCCGGGGAAAATCGGAGCCGATGTTCCCCTCGACAATAAAAAACCTGACCTTCCACTCCTTTATAGACGATGGCTTATCTGTTATCATCTTAAATGACCTCGGGGTCCAATGTAAGGCCACTCTGATTTCCTCCCAGGCATCAGATAATAACAGGCGCGAAAGAGAGGAAGAGTTGCGTTACCTGAATCCGGCTACACATTGAGATAAACCCGATGACGCTGCGCCAACTGTTGGGAGCCACCATTGTCGGGCAAATATTGTAGAATCTCATGATTTCCTTCACCAAGGGGTGAAGGGGAAATCGAAGGCCCGCCTTCAGACTGTCTTCATAAAGAAAGACCCCGCTCCAGATCTTGTGAAACCCTATGCTCGGGCTCCGGCAATCTCAAAAGGACATCCGAGTGAATGCTATACTTTTGGCGTATTCTCCCCAAATCCTCGGCAGCAATCTTCGAAACCATATCGTTGGGGCTCATCATCCTGCTGGCCGAGAGAAACACCGAGCGAGATTACAGAGGAAGCAGAGAGCAAGATTCTCCAAAGAGGAACGAAAGAGCGCTGCGAACAGGGACGGCGCTGTTTCGACTTTGCTTTCCCCCAAAGAAACCGCCTTAAGAGAAAGATAAGGCATCCCAACCGAGATGCCCGGAACCGCCATTGTGGACGCCGTAAAAACCGGGATTTGCTACGTGGCAATTCCCCAACCGCTGCCTCAAAGGAGCCTTATATGACGTGCCCTGTAAAGGCACATCTCACAAAGGCACGGCGGCCGCGTAGCATTAAATAGGGCATCATTGCGCAGGCTGTCAAACCCGGATCCCTCCGTTCAAGTCATGCCACCTGGAATTATACTCCCTACGCCCGAACTTACGTTTGAACTAGGGAGTGGGGGCATGTGTTGGGGGGTAAAATCGCTGTGTGTCAATAATCATGCACATGGCTAGGGCTAGCCCGGATTCCTGTCCGCTGTGCGACACCCGCCCAAGATAAGTCAGCCTCGGTAGGTTGGGGCGCCTTAGCCCCTCGCCGAGCCAAGGACTCCCAAGGCGCGGATCACATCTCTCGGCCCCAGCCAGCTATGTCGTCTCTCGGCCCCTATAGCCGAGCTACTCTCGGCCCCTCTAGCCGACCTCTCCCATCGCTCGGCCTAGCCCGAGCGATATCTATACCTCTGCAAATTCGGTACGGGAGAACCGAATTCGTGAGATTCCAAATAGAAATCATATCGGGAGTGACCTAGGACTGCGAGAGTGGCCTAGGGCCATGGAGCCTATGTCCTCATCAAATCTCGAGACATCAACAAGCTCTCCTATCCGTCGATCCTCTAACCAACAAGATACGAATCCTACCGACCTAATAACAAACTGGATTCAGATCCTAACGACTTTCGGACCCACTACGCCCCTAGGGAATCAGGTGATCCTCTATAAATAGAGTCGTCCGCCGACTCCTCAGGTATGCACATTTGCTCACTGAAACCCTCTCTCTTCTGCCTTAGCTTCCGTCATTAGCGCTCTGCTCAGGGCCCTGGAGGGACTCTTCAACGAGAGCCTTCTCCCCATTTTTGTTGATTGTTGATCTCCACTGACTTGAGCGTCGGAGGGTCTTCCGCAGAGGGCCACCCTCAATGCCTCGCGTGAGGAATTATTTACCGATTCATCCAAGCGGGAGTCTATGCTGTAGCCCAATCGCGTTCGAGTTGAAGAATAAATTTTGATAGCAATAAAAATTATATTTGATTTTGATTTGTGTATTAAAGCATAAAAGAACGGATGATTTTGATTTCTATCTCAGTGTAGTCCAACTCCATTCGACTGTGATTATTATCACGCCACCGTAGAACTCCATTGCTCTTTCGCCTCTTCTCCAGCTATCCTATAATTTTTTATGTTTACCATCCCTAAAAATGAGAAGCGGAATAAATATCCTCGTCATCAATCAGTTAAATCATCTGGTAAGCGGCACATTGGAGCCTTAACCGCTAAGCTTCCCCGAAAACCAATAAACTATCTACATTAATGGGCCCCTTGTTTATATTTATCCGCGAAGCATCGCACCAACAAAACCAAGGGTGATCTTGTTTCAGAAAAATAAGATTGAAAATAGGAGAAGAAAAGAGTGTAGAGAGCCACCGTTGACAGACCATGTCGGTGTCTCCGTCCTTTCCTTCCTTCCCTTCCCCCACCAAACCCTAGAGAGATCTCTCGTTCTTTGCTCTCTGAAATTTTCCCTTTGTACCCCCGGTTCTGCCTCCGGATTTACGAGCCTGTGCCATCGGCCATGGCGCTCAACATGAAGTCCTTGACCCAGGCGCTGGCGAAGACGGCGGCGGTGATCGAGAAAAAGGTCCAGACCACGGTTCAGGAGGTGACCGGGCCGCGGCCTCTCCAGGACTACGACCTCCTGGGCCCGGTCGGCTCCGGCGGGCCTGGCCTGGTCTGGCGGCTCTTCGCCGGCCGGCCCCGGGCCTCCGCCCCTTCCACCCAGTACCCGCTCGTGTGCGTCTGGGTCCTCGACAAGCGCGCCCTCACCGAAGCCCGCACCCGCGCCGGTCTCTCCAAGGCGGCCGAGGACGCCTTCCTCGATCTCCTCCGCGCAGACGCCACCGGCCTTGTCCGCCTCCGCCATCCGGGCGTCGTCCATGTTGTCCAGGCCCTCGACGAGACCAAGACCGCCATGGCCATGGTTACCGAGCCCCTCTTCGCCTCTGTTGCCAACGCACTCGGCAACCACGACAACATCCCCAAGGTCCCCAAGGAGCTCAAGGGCATGGTACGCTTTCTCCCTCTTCCAAGATGTAATCTTGTTATCTTATGTAGATCTGGGGATCTGGACGTCGATTGGTGCTTTGATTGATCTGATATCTTAAGATGATTCTGATCCATAGGAAATTCAAGATTTGGAGACTGGGATCTAGATTGCTGGACATTGTATGGTGAGCGGCATATAGATGAATTGTTGATTGGGTGAGCGGCATATAGATGAATTATTGATCTGCTTTCCTTGATTGAGGTTTATTTGTTTGGATTAGCTTCAGAGAAGTGGATGTCGATTGAGAATTCCTCCTACATTGAAACTTTTATATTGATCTAAGGGGATAAGATGATTTTATCTGGTAAACAAACTCGCAAAGGCAAGAGATAAAGGTTTTACAAAGATCTCGGGTGAAAGAATAGGAAAAAAGGAAATTTGTGGATGTTACTAGAAAATTTGCGGCAGTTTCAGCCATCTTTAAGCCTGCAAGTAATTGGAAAGCTGAGAATTCATATAATTAAATTTACGTGTACCCACCAAGATTTGTCCATGCTTTATCGCTGATATTCATGGTGTTTGGATTGTGGAAGTACATTGCTGTATGCAATTATTTTTAGGTTTATATAGATAGAGCCGCCTTGATTATAGATTGGACGACCATACATAAAGGGTTAACCTTGGATTATAACCATAAAGATGCTGTCTGCACTTATGTTTCCTCAAGACTAGCTATTAATTTTCTGTTTATAAATACAACTAAGGGTTCTTGCCCTGTCCTTTTAAGGTTCAGTTCGCGGTACATTGTGAATATTAGCTTTCTTTGATACACCTTGAGCAGCCTTATACAACAGGTTTGCCAAGCAATATAAATATGCCATTAGAGAGCTCAGGTCTAAACCATAGTTGACCAAAAGGGCTGGGTAGGAATGTGTTAGAGGTTCATCTTGTCCTTATGTGTCTTAATCTAATCCTAGTAGTATATATTTCTGTTCTTTTCTAGAATTAATTAATGGTTGCAAAAAATGATTTGTTAGTGTATTATTATTGGTTGTCAGAACTATCATTTTTGTTAATCCTAAATCTGCAGCAAAGTTGCATTTAATTCTTTTTATTTGGTCTGATAAATTTTCTGGCTTCTTTCATTTGCAAAAACATCCTCTAATAATTTCAACTTCATTTACCCTTTTGCAATCTCAATTACAACTCAATATCATTTACAAAAATTCAGCAAGTGCCTCTTTTTGAATATCAATGGTTGATAATATGTAACTTGTCTAAAGGTAGGAGCTTAGAGATGATCCTTTATGGAGGCTTGTTGCTCTTGATACTCCCTGGTGGAGTGTGGCTTATAGTTCTCTCTCATCCACATTTTCTCATGCTGTTAATATATTATCTGATATGCTTTTGTTCCTCGTTTCCCACCAAATAAGTCTTTTGGTATATGGATCCTACTAACATGCTAAAAATGAGCATAGATATGAACTGGGTGAGAGTAAATCAGAGAGAATTCATGTATTTCTGTTTTGTACAAATTATGTCCGTTGAAAGAGGTGGGAGCAGCTCTCTGTGATCCCCCTAAGTTCCATTCTACCTTTCTGTTACATTTCCTTTGTTCCTAGCTCTATGATCTTTCTAGATCATGGCCTACTGCCCCTTGAGTGCAGAACGATGGCTTGATGGGGCATTTTTCTAGGTTTTTTATTTGATAATTAGATGTTAAGTTACCATACAATCAAGTGGTTGGTCTCTTAGCTTAATCTTTCCATTAAGAAAAGAGTTAACCATTACAGTCTTGGTATGATAAGCTTGAGACCTTAGCCCAAAACTTGCAAGCGAGTTTGGTTCTTGAAAGAGTGTTGGGAAGCTTCACACCATTGACGTGACATATTTGATCCGGGGATTAACTTACAATGGTAACAAGAAGGATATTCAATGTTTTGGACCTTTTCTCCACTGTTCTGGTCAGTTGCTATTTTTAGATTCTTTTGGTTTTTGTTATGCCTAGGAAAGATTTCCAGTGCCTATCACAGTTCTAGTAAGACATCTACATGATAAAGTCATCCGTCATATGAATATCTGCTGTTGATTGTTTTCACCTCAATTGCCTCTTTTATTGCCTTTTTTTTTTCTGTATATGGTTGGTTTAGGGGTTGTCTAGTTACGAATTCAGATGCAGACCAATTTTATCATTTAATCATTTAGCATGCTTTAGCATTGGTTCTTTGAGGATGTTTATGGGAAAGATGAATTCTAATGTTATTCAAGTAATTGTGTTATCCTTTTTATTTGTTCTCTTAAAATGACAATATAGTTTAAGCATGTTTTCTCTTAAAATGTCAAGATGGTTTAAGCATGTTTTGGCAGGAGATGGGGCTCTTGGAGGTCAAACATGGGTTACTCCAGATGGCAGAAACCTTAGATTTTCTTCATAACAGTGCTCACCTTGTCCATCGAGCAATATCTCCTGAGGTTATCATGCTTCTCCATTATTTCTGTTTTCCTCTCTTTTCTGAGAAAAAGTACTCCAGATTTAGCTTGTGCCATGCTTTTAATCATGCTTTTAATCATCTTTGTTTGTGCTCTTTAGGGATTAATTACTCTTGCACACTTTTTGGATCATGATAATGTTAATGATAATGTTATTAGATCCATGTGACACTTGCATGCCTGTTTTCTCATTGTTGACCACATGCTTGTTTCATGTATATCTTGTATTTTCTCTATTTTGCTAATAGCTGTTCCATTGAATGTACAAACATCCACTGATGTAAAGGAAAATATGCAAGTTCGAAGTAAAAGGAGAAATATGTGAACTATAGCTAAAAGAGACTCCCTGGAGATCCTATTTTGCTAGAATAATGCTCTAGAGTGGATTTAGTTCTTTATCCGAGATACAATTTTCCATAAACTTAATACAAGTTGAACAATGGAGATAGCTTTTTTTAAATGAAAATGAAGCAACACACCATAGAAATAAATTGAAAGGCACGTTTGCCTTTTTATCTGTATTGTGGTTGGTCAAGGGAGTTCTAAGTTACGCAAGGGAGGAGCCTATTTGACCAAAAAATTTACTCTATTGGTCTCTTCATGATGAATGCTGATTATTTCCATTAAACATTTTAATGGAAACCATTGGATCTTGTACTATGGCTGACAGATGACACCTAGAGCTTCTAATTCAGCATTACTTTCAGTTTGTGGCTTAGATCAACTTCTGATTGATGGTCTCTTTGTATCTAGAGTCTCTCATTTAGGGTAGCATGTCTGATTCCTGATTGATTCTTGCTATCTTAAGAGGCACACTTCCCTGTACCCACCCCCAATGTGCTTCCGGTAATTAAGGGTGGCTTGAACTATCATTGTATTGTCATGTGATATTCCTTTTGCCTCATATTTCAGAAGGTACGTCAGGATGATTCCAGCATTTTTTGATATAGAGCTATAATTGACAAGGATAAATCACTGAATTTGTCCTCCTTATCTTGATGTTGATCTTTGGGTTCTGAGGTGGTTGGCTGTGCAATAAGTAGTTTTCTATTGGTTTGCACCAACTCCCTTTGTGTGGTCAAGTAATGAGATAAGCATTGGTGTAAGTTTGCTAATATATAGCACCTGAACACCATTTATTTTCAGAGACCCTGCTTTGTGCACCTTCTCTAGTACAGGGGGCAAGGGCTGTTGGCCAAACTTGCTATGGCATTTGTGCTTGTACTGTTTCCCATAAATATGTAAGGTAGAAAAACAAGTGTTGATCTGGATGGTTGAATGAGGTTATTTAAAATCTGTGAATTATATTCTGATCACTTTTGCTAAAGACCTGGAACTGTAACCAATTTTGGGTATTATGATAGTCTTCAGGTATAACTGGAGAATCTGTCCTTTCTTGTCTAACCAACCATGGAACTGTTAATGTTCCAGGGAAACCTTTTCTTTTAACTGGAACATCTTGTTTTATTGTAATCTATGATCTGAATAATTACGTTCGTAGGACGTCTGTTATAAATTACAATTAGTTTTTCGACTCCTTTTTTTCATGTTCTTGGTTAAAAAAAAGGCCATGTAATTTGAATGTTCTCTTTGTATCAGTTTTTTTTTTTCACATGCTTGTATTCTCATTTACTTTCTTCATTTTGCATTTGCAATTATGCGGGGAATATTCTTTTTGATACATTGTTGTAGCTTCACATAGAGCTTCAACATCAAAGTTCTTTTACTTCTGAGTTAAAGGTAGTATAGGTTATTGCATATAGTTTAATCAAAACCCTGATTTAGACTTGTTACCAATCCTTTGCAGTCTGTAATCCTTAATCTGCACTGAACTCTTATGCTTAAAACCATTCTCAAGGAGCGATCCCATAATTCTGTAGTCTGTAGGCTTTTTCATCTCAATCATTCACCTGATTTTTCTGTTGCAGGCAGTCTTTATTACTGCAAGTGGAGCTTGGAAGCTTGGTGGGTTTGGTTTTGCGGTCTCTATTGATCAGGTCTCAGGTGGTTTGACATCCACACAGCAATTTCATTATCCGGTTAGTTTTAACTGTTTGGAAAGACAGGCTACTGCCTTCTTTATGTTTGGCTTCTGTTCTCCGTAACCTGTTTCCTTCTATATTATATATATATATATACACAAAATTTTTGTTGTTGTGTACTTCCCAGATACATGTTAGATACACTCAAGTTTTCAGTTGCTATAATATAATCTGCCACTCATGCTAGTATTGTCACTATCAGTTGATCTATATATACTGCAAGGTCGTCAATTTCAATACTAGACCTCGTACTGGTACCATGTCGGTGTATTGTTGGTATGCCCATTATGGAGGTCAGTTTAGCATTCCGACACTCGATACACCCCCCTTTTGCAAGTATCAGTTCAGTACTAGTATGGTATAATATATCCAGTACAAGATGATATACATTGATATTGCGAACCTTGCTATGCTGGAATATGTCCCATTTAAACTTGCCATGCTGATTATCTGTGCAGTAGTTATTTGTCTGTCAAAAATTGCTGCCAAACCATTTATTTGCTGGGTTTGTGTGAGCAGGAGTACGATGTTGAAGATTCCATGTTACCCCTTCAACCTTCTCTAAATTATACTGCTCCAGAATTGGTTCGTAGCAAAGCACCCAGTGCAGGATATTCTTCTGACATTTTCAGTCTTGGATGTCTTGCGTACCATTTGATTGCCCGCAAGCCACTTTTGGATTGTCATAACAACGTTAAGATGGTATGTATCATTGTTTATTTTTTAGTTAAAGTCTGTTCTTCAAATCGTTAAGGATTTATCATGTATCAAGTTACTTTCATCATTAATGGTTCCTTTTTTTTGATACGTTGGAAATTCTCTTCTCCAGTTAATTGTTCCTCTCTTTGATGTCAATTATAAGCTCTTGATAACTATTTGACTAGTGGAAGCTGAATCCTTGTTTCTTGAATACTTGATAAAGATAGATATTCACGACCCAGCAAACTTTGGGTCTGTAAGATGATAACGTGAATTTTGTATTCCTTCAAGATTGGTTTTTACATTTTTAATGGTTGCATTAAAAAGCATAAAGGAGAGTAGTTTTATCTTTAACCTGATAGCACAAGGAACAGGTCAGTCCACAGTTCTGATGATGCTTAAATATTATCAATTCTGCATACCTTCTTAATTATTCTTGAAATCACTGCATGTATTTATACTACAATTGCCATGAATTTTTTTATGATTATTGGCTTTGAGGATTTTGTCTTGATTTGTCTTTTTGGCTTGTGATTTGTACCTGATGGATAAAATGCATTTCCCAGTATTAAGTCATGTCTTCTTCCCTTTTCATTTAGAATCTACGAAAGTTTATGTTATTGATGTTCAGAGACCTAGATAACCTTTTTTATGGATCGAAATGATCATTGGGGGATTGAGAATTTTAAGTTAGTCATGCAACAAAACAATGAGGTAATCCTGGAAAAGGAATTGTTGGAGCTTCTTCTGATAAAGATTATTTGTAGGCCATCTAGAAAATATTAGAATGTGTAGTAACAGTTCAAGGAGACTCCTATAAAGAGTGGAATGTGTAGGTGTGATAAAGGAGGGAAATACCCTGCTGGAAGTTATTGATGGAAGTTGTGAAAATCGATCTTAAATATTTATATTGATGATGATGCAGATTTTCTATGAATCAGTGGATGAGAACATAAATATAGAGCAATCCCTCTGGTATAAAGCTTTTTTTTTTGTTATGGCTATGCTTATTGGATGATTTGTCCGTCTTGAGAGTCTACTTTTTCTGGCCTTTTTTACAGCAGTGTGTATAATGCAATTGTTAGTCAGTAATATAAGAGAAGATTTGTTTGCTTTATGAGGTTATTTCTGAAACACTTCTTTGCTCAGCACATATATTGCATGATTCTAGGCGAGGTCTACCTTTTTCAAGTGTCTGCGAAGATGGATTATTATTAGCTATTGGGATCTTATGTTGACCATGCTTTTTCTTTCTCTGAATGTTTTATTTACCTGTAGTGGCAGTTTCATGTATAGTATAACTGATGCTTCAATAATTTGAGATGTGATAAATAGCAGGTTTGGTTGTCTAGAAATTCTTTTATTTTGCCATCAGAATGTGAATGCCTTTTTTAATTGACTATTTGTGCTGTTCTTCTTTAGCTTTCACCATTATTATTTATATATATTAGTACAAGTATGGTGGGTAAGTTTAGTAATGGACGAGTTTGCCTTGATGAGTTTCAAGCAACACAGTTTGTAGATACTGTCTCTTTATTTTTCATAATTTATTTATATTAGTCGTTTGCTCTTACAGTACATGAATAGATTGACATACTTAACAAGCGAAGCATTCTCGGTTATTCCTCCGGAGCTGATTGCAGACTTGCAGAGTATGTTATCTATGGATGAGGCGGCTAGGCCAAGTGCTTCGGATTTCACAGGTAGAAACTTGACTATTTATCTGTTTTTGATTTACTATTGTCGGCATTTGAATGTTTAATGAGTTTGTGCTTAATGATTTCTGTTAATTAAATACCTTGCTTTTTTTTTTTTAGCAACATTTGTCCACATGCGAGGGGTCTAGTGTGCTGTAGCAACCTAGCAAAATCATTGGTTTGAATTAAGGTTTTGGTACTAACCCATATTGCTCCATACCATATTGTACGAGTAAGGTACCGGTATAGTAATAAGTTTCGATTTGGTATGAACTGAACCGATTCAAATTGAGTTGAATCATCTGGTACTGGGCGGTATTATAGTTAAAAAGTGAGAAAAGAATGAGCATCATGTCTTAATATGTATTGCATATTGGACTGTACCGAATCGGTAATGTATAAGTATAGGTTTTGGTGTTGGTTTTGCAAACCTTGGTTTGAATTGTTTACCAATGTTTTCACGGTCTCCTTTTAGTTTCTTTGAAATTATATTCAATTTTTCATTATTAAATTATAAAAGAAATTAGAATCATTGTTTTACTAATTAGTATCTAATATTTCTTTCATTGCTCAATATCAATGTGTTCTTCTTTTCTCATTGTTTCATTAAGCCTAATTAAAAGTTGAGGTGGTGGATGAAAGGATGAAGTACTTTATTGCATTATGCTGGCTGGCAGGATTCACGAAAAGTAAGCCAATGATCATGAATTCTAACATTTGCGCAAGGAAAAAGTGATATCTGAAAGATCAGGTCGATAACTCAATATTCTATTTGAAGAGTTATTACTAACAGTAAAAAGGAAAATAATTCTATCATCAGCCAACTAATTTAAGTTATATAAAGAACCTAATGGATATTGGAAATGCTGGTATATAAGTATACTTGCTTAGCACAAGCTTGGCTTATTCAATAGTGCTACCATGCTACCAAGGTTTTAAGTCCCGGCTGTCCTATCCATTCTTATGGGGAAACGAAACTAGGATAAGGATAGGACACTAAATCCAACCATATAGGAAAAGAGGAAAGAAAGAAGGGAAGGAAGGAAAGAAAGAAAGAAAGAAAGAAATGGAAAAGAAAAGAAAGAAAAGATGGAAAAAAAGAAGAGAAAAAGAGAAAAGAAGAAAAGAAATATAGAAAAATTGAAAGGGAGAGGGATGGGGGTACTGAGATGTTCTACTTAGACAGGGCGGGACGGTGGTATATTTGTTCCGTAGAGAAACTGGGACACTCGTGTCCCACAAGATTTAAAGCCTCACATTTATGTTGTAGTTTATTGAAATTGAAGGAAGATTGTATTCACAACCATTTTCTTGGTGAGTCTCATGATATCCAATAAATGCAACTTCTTGGCAAAGACGAAAGATGATGAACTACAAAGACTTGCTGATATTATGGGACAGTCAGAGCCTTAGAAATGTTCTCCAGTAACGTGTATACTAAAGTTGAGTAGAAGGCTTCTCATATTGTTGGGGCAACCAAATATGAAATATAATGATATGTTATGTCATTAATTTAACACATTATTGCTGTAATATAGTCAGAACCAAGAAGCTCACCTCTAGCAGAAAGTTGCCATTAGTAGGATATATATATATATGATCATTCTGGAACAAGTTTCAACTTGCTGATTTGTTGAATTCTTGTTTTGACAATGATGATTTTAAATCTATCAATTGCACTGCAAATGCTGAAAGTTTTGCACATTCTATTGAATTGATGATTTTGCACCTGAAACATGTACATATTAAGTAAATTTTGAGACTTTCAGAATCAGCTTTCAGGCAAGATTCCAAAATTTTGTCACTTCTGTTGCTCAACTTTTGTTTCACTAGTTTTCTTTTGGTGGTTATCTCATCTATTGGCTGTGCAGGTTCTTCTTTTTTCCGGGCTGATACTAGGTTGCGTGCTCTTCGATTCCTGGACCATATGCTTGTATGATTTCCTGTTTTGAGTTTGGTTGGATGTTTCTAGCTAGATGTTTGGGACTTCTAATATTGTTGTCTTATCATTTTGCAGGAAAGAGATAATATGCAGAAGACCGAGTTTCTAAAGGCATTATCTGATATGTGGAAAGATTTTGATGCACGAGTGTTGCGGTATAAGGTTTGATCCTTTTTACTTCTCCATATATTTACCAGTTGTTTCACTCTATTACCGTTATTTCTAGGAACTACTGTTGGACGTGATTCCAAAGATTGTGTCTGTACATTTGATTTTTTTCAGAGAAAATAAAAATACATAGAGACACTTCCTTCAATGTAGAACTGAATCCTCTCTATAGAAGAATAAGCCTCATATTTATATTTACCTTCTTTTGTTCTCATCATTAGAGTTCTTTTGCATTTCTTTATACAAACGAACCACATGCATTGCAGCTCATTGTAACTCCATGTACTATTGCAGCTATCAGCATGATGAGATTAAAATAAAAATTATTGTGTAGTGTCACTAACATGGAAGGGCCCTTTTTGCTGGTCCCCTATGCCCAGGTCAATGATGTTATCCAGAACTCCTTGCTACATGAAAACCGTGCTTCCTGATCTTTAGTTATTGAATTAGCCTTGATCTAGAAGCCTTGTGTTAGTAATATGGGTTTTTCCTTACAATATGGGTCTTTCCTTTAATGATCGACATGAACATTTGAGAAATTCTGACTTGATCTCAAGATGATGCTGACCTTAAAGAGATTGATGTTAAGATTCTTTGCCAAACTAACTTTGTGCAAGAGAGGATTCTGTCCATGACCTCGGAGACCAGTGGGTCCAAAGGAGGCTACCTTATGCATTATGGTGTTTCACTTTGTGCAAACAACTAAACATCTTCAAGACTCTTGCTGGACTTAAAAAGTGTCCTAATGAAGGGGCAAAAACAACAGTTTTGTGAAGGAGTTTGCATCTATTTATTTGGCTTCAATTAATGAATTCAAAGCAAAATATTCTTTTCAAAAATCTAAACTTATTAATGTGAATATTCATGCAGCATGTTATATACCATTTTCCCCTCATAGTTGTTGCAGGTGCATTCTGTTATAGTTACTGTAGATCCCCAATCACCAGCATTTTGGTGCATAGTGGCATTGCTGAGTGCTTATTGTTTCAAGAATAATGTGAAATCATTATAATCATCATATTACAGAAAGCATATTTATGCGTGCATATGCATTATTTTCTTTATCTTTGTTTTGTATGATTAATCAAATTCTCATTTCTAGATTAAACAGTTGGAAGATTTCTAGGTTTACAAGGATAAAGTTTATATATTGGCTGTAAATCTGTTATACATGTTGTAGAAATGCAAACATTCATATATTGTATGGATGTTTTTATTCTCAAATCATTTCTTTTCTTGATGTAAGTTTGGTCCAGCCTATTTACCTCAATGTTGCATGTACTGAGCTGAACTGAAGCACCATCATGAACCTTCACATTCTGAGATATCATGGCCTATATTCTCTTTAGGGAAACCTCTTGGTGCGTGCACGTGCACACACACACGCGCGCAGAGAGAGAGAGAGAGAGAGAGAGAGAGAGAGACTTAATTACATTCGCATGCCTAAGTTCAAATCCGATTACATTTCCTACTCCTAGATTCACATGAATCTCAAAGCCACCCCATCTTTTTTACTTTTTTAATTTTTGAGATTTGTGAACTTTATGGATCCAAGGGTGTGAAAGGTGAATGGATTTAGACTTGGCTATATTTAAATGTAGCAAGTCTACCTATATTATAATCATCATCATCATCGTGTGATGGATTAAGTTGGCTTAGAAAGTATGACAGGTGATACAAGCTCATCTACTAGGCTGATCACTTGATTTTGTGATGTGTACTCTGTCTTGTGTGATGCAAATATTGACAAGGGGTTGAGTGGGTAGAAAATGAAAGATAGTTGTATAAAAGGTAGTTTTACAAGAAGTTTACCTAGGCAAGTGTAAACTGTATAAGTTTGGGTCATCAATGGACAGAAAAACGCTGCCACAATTTGGGTATTTTTTTTGGGTACCATAAATCTTTTTTTTTTAAAAAAAAATCGAGACCCTAGTATTGCATTGCCTTTATCATGCATTTTGTTAACATTTTTTGCTTACAGGTTCTTCCACCTCTTTGTGCTGAGCTGCGGAATATGGTTATGCAACCAATGATTTTACCCATGGTTCTTACAATAGCCGAATCTCAGGTATATTTCATGTTCTGGTCCTTCGTATCTCTGATGCATGCGAAGTAGTGTGAAGAAGGGTGATGATCTTTTCTTGTTCAGCTCTGTTTCTTGAGGATTGTCATCTTACAAAACATTGCTTAGTTAATTAGATATGATTTAGTTTTTCTCTTTGATTACAGCATCTCATTATCTGCTATAAAGTCTTGCCATTTGATTGAATATCTTGATTTCACTCACTCTTTTGTGATGACATTTAACAATATTAGAATCTTTTCTCTTCTTGTCATGAAGGACTCCTTTCGTGATTCTCCTTTCATGGATGTAAAAATGTTTCTAACAATGACAAGTCCAAAATTGAAGTTAGGTGTAATTTTTTTCCGGTATTTTTATCAGTTCAGTGCCAGTTGGCCCAGTTCTCTCTGGTGTACTCTATTCATGTATATACACCGAAACTATGTCGATCATCTCATATACTCTCCATGAAATGGGTGGACTTTGTCCATTGTGTTAATATTGTTGGCTGATGCCCGAGTATTTCTTTCTTGTAGGATAAGAATGATTTCGAGCTTTCAACATTGCCCGCACTCGTCCCAGTCTTTAGTTCTGCATCAGGAGAAACACTTCTTCTGCTTGTGAGGCATGCAGAGTTGATAATTAACAAGGTGATTAGAGTTTCTCTCAATCTTTGTACTTGATAACTATGGTTTCTTGCTTTCATGGCTTGTGACAGTTATTCCAGTAGTTATGCTTGTAAAATTAACAAGTGCAAGGTTTATATTCCAAGTATCATAGTAGTCTTTTGTTCCTATAAAACTGCTTGAATACCTCGGTTTAATACCCTGGTGGTCTTACTATTTCTGCATCGGGATTTGAATAAAATGCTTGCTTCTGCTCCTATAAAACTGCTTGAGATTTTGTTTGCTGATGCTTTTAAACACCTTTACTCTTGTATAGTTTGATTCTTCTCAGCAATCAAAAAATAAGATAAAATAAAGTGCCTATGTTTTTATTTATATGTTGATTTATAACATTTTGAGAAATCTAGATTTAATATCATTGAGTATTTAGTTTTATTTATGTATGCTGATTTCTTTTTCATGGTGTACTGTGGCTGTTTTACATATAGACTTTGGTTTTCATTTGAATGAGTATCATTTTGTCCACTACATTTACTGCAGTATGGTTCTATTTTGTCGTGTGGTTGGCACTTCGAAGTGGCATCATGTTGCCATTGCAGATGGTCGTAACAAGCAACCATTTATCTTGTGCTATTAGATTAATCAATATTTTTTTCCACATTTTTATTCCAATATTTTATGGATAATTATCTTAATGCTACTTGTTATATTGAGAATTCACTCTTATTCTGAACAAGAGAAAAGTTTGGTCCTAACAAGTTGAGAAGCTTAAGCAGCTTGGTGCCAGCAGTAGGCATTTTTCACTCTTTTTCATTCTTTAAGTTTTCTCAAGCACAATCATATGGCTTTGTATCTCTTGTAGGCGACTCAAGAACACTTGATATCAAGCATTCTTCCCTTGCTTGTTCGAGCATATGATGATACAGATGCTCGTATACAAGAAGAGGTATTGCGGAGAACTGTTCCCCTTGCGAGGCAACTCGACATGCAGGTAGTTAATATGACCTCTTTCAAGCATGAATGCATGCTAGCCAGCTTCTGATGAGGTGACCTTAATTGGATGATTTTTAAGGACATTGGTTTTTTGATCATTAAATGATGGGTCCGTAACATTATTTATTGTCATATGGCAGCAAATATGTCTTCTTATTTGCAGAGTGTTTAAATTTCCTATTCATGTTTTTACTTTTCTGAATGTATATCTTGCAAGCAGTTATGTAGACACTATGATGTTCTTATTAGACTCTATTGATGCATAGTTATATTTATGCAGCTTTTGTGGAATTATTCTTAGCTCTTTAGCCCTAGATCTTTTTAGCTTATCTTCTATTATCATATTCAATTAAGCTAATAATTTCTCTTTTTTCATTGTTATGGAGAAACTTAAAATTATTATTTGGTCTTCTTTATAGTACAGAATTTCAAGGCAAACGCCATAAATAATTCTGTTCTTTAATTTGTAAGATTACTCTCACTTTTTTTGTAACATACACATGCACTATATCTTGGTTTAGTTTTAAGGCTTGGATTATCTGATTCCATGTGCCTCATGTCTAGTATTTTAAGTTGATCTAGTGGATATTTATTTTCTGTGGTGTTATCCTAATTTAAAGGTAAATGTTTTATAACTTAAACTCTGGTTCTAGGTGGCTGCTTGGGTTTCTGGGTTTGCAGGTATCAGATTAGTTACTTAAGAGTGACTATGAACCCACTTGATCTTGTAATCTTGTAAGTTAAGGGATAGGGCATGTGGAAGCTCTTAAACAATAAAGCCAGTGTTCCAAGAAACAATTTTTTTCTAAGTCATCTATTCCAAGAAAACTATAGGAGATGGATGCTAATGGTGATAGTTATGTATTTCTATGTTTGAGATATGCATTAATTTCATGTGTAGTGATTAAATGAAATATTGGTTCAGGTTTTTGCGTTAATGGATCTAATCATAGCTGTCAGTTTGTAGCCAATTTTATATTCATGTAAAGACAGATCTTTACTCTTAGTGCATCTTGGTCCCATATTATTTTTATGAGGTCCTGCATATTACTGTTGCGGGAAATTCCTGAGTGTTCCTTTTCCCATGAAAATTATTGATTTTAATGAACATGGTGAATCGTGACCTTCGTGCTTACTAAGATCTGCTTGCTAGATGGTTGGGATATGTTCTCTTTTTTCCCAGTTTTGAACAGCTTTACAGTGAGCAGCATAATAATGCTTGAGTTTATTTTTTGTAGCTGGTGAAGCAAGCTATCTTGCCTCGTGTTCATGGCTTGGCTCTAAGACTACAGTTGCTGCGGTATGCATCATTTTTGCATGCACCTTTTCCTCTCAATAGTGCATATCACGTAGCAATGATGATTTTTCATTTTTAATTGATTAGCTCTGATAATGTGTATGGGTAAATGTGGAAGTTGTGGACAGAACTTGCTCTTTGCTGAACATGGAACACCATCATAGTTCTGCTGATTCAATTGTTGACCGGAAAGTAAAATTTAGCTTCTATATATGGAATTAAGTTTTATTGGTTTTATTACAACTCCCTCTATTTACCAGAAGCCTTGGGACTAAGTTCTTGTGACCAAAAACATAGAGAATGAGCATTAAGTTGGGAGCTGTTAATAAAAATTGTCAGCCCTTGATATGTCATACCTTGGTCGATGCAAATAATATAATTGGGATGTAATCTTCCAGTTCACGGTTGCAAGTTTTGGTAATATTTCAAAAATTTGTGATCTATTTATGACTCATTTACTCAATTATTATCTTTCATCTTTTGATATTATTTATTTATTTAATGTATTTAAGAATTGCTTGTTATCTCAATTGCCTTTCCTTCTACCGGCTTGCAAGTGTTTGGTTACAAAACCAATGTGAACACCCAGCACTAGAAGGATTGAGTAGATGATTTTTCTTGCACTGGAGGAAGATATGATGCAAGACAATCTTGAAAAATTCTTCTTTAAGTTGTCTGACAGTCTTGTGGAAGCATGATTAAAATTTCCAAAATAAGAATTGAAAGTTTCAACTGTTCTGTACATTTGTTGTAGAAAATGAAATAGAAGAGGAAAGTTGACCAGATGAATATCATTTTGATCAAATCAATGAGTTTGTCTATATTATGTTTCAAACCTTGACTAAACCTCAACTCTGGATGAGACTAGAGCTTTTGATCTGTGGCAATGATATGTTTCTTCTGGCCACAGATTGGATACACACTTGCTGGCATCTCAAAGCATTGATGCTCACATCCCAATGCAGAAAACTCTCCATCCACAGACAAAAGAAACAATCACTCACTAGCCAGTGGAGCCAACATGCTTCCCATAATAATAAAGATTCCTGCAATACCATTCTGTTTTAGAGAAGCTTTAATTTAGAATTGTTTGATTGGGTTATCTAGACCATAACTTTTCCATTGGACTTGTCCTCAAGACTGAATATTAGGGCGGTGTGTGTGAGGTCTAACATATTAGTCATTGGCAATGATTTAAGTCTTGGCGGGATGGGGGCTGAGACGTCTTGTTTCAAAGAGATTCTGAAACTGATCTCAGCTGTTCCGTCTCATTTCATCTCGATCATAGTACATTGTAGTATCAATTTTAAATCGATCTAATTTATTATAAAAACATAAAATTTAAAGTTTAAATATGTTTAAAAATTGAATAAAAACAGGAAAGTTTCACAAATTTTTTTTTTAAAAGAAAATATCCTAAACATGTACCGAAACACCCGATCAGGTTGGGAATCGAGATGGAATGGGACGTGGGTTATCTCGTTTCATGGAAAAACCGAAAAATCTCTGTTCTTTGATATTTAAAACCTTGATCATTGGTGCATTAAAAAATATTAGATAGAATTCAGCATCAATGCATTTAAAAATTTACCAATCCATCATTTGAGATGAATTATAAATGTTTTGTGAGCTATTGTTAGACACCTTTTTTAGTTTATATGCATCTCATATGGCCTATCAGTATATGTGATAGATTGATGCATGTTACCATCCAGTTTGCGAACTATGTAAAGAGCTAGTCAACTGTATTATTATCACCATCATTTTAGCTTGACTTCCATTATCAAGTTTGTGACCACTGTAATAGTTCAAATTGGGTAAGCATCGAATGGCATATAAATTGATGCCCACTTGATTTGGGTCAGATGCTTGTATTTTTCGTTTTTGGGTTTCTCTTGCTATATTATTAATGGCTTAGAATTAAAGGGATGTATCACATTGTTTATGGTCGCGTTTCTTGCATCATTACCAGGTGCGGGTGAATGCCCTGCGTTGCTTTGGAGATCTGGTTCCCTCACTTGACAAAAATGCAGTTTTAGACATATTGCAAACGATTCAACGTTGTACTGCTGTTGATCGCTCTGCACCTACACTTATGTGTACTCTAGGAGTGTCAAATTCCATTTATAAACAGGTACAATTGCTGTTATAAATTGTTGCATTGATATTATTTCTGGTAGACCTTGATAAACTTCTGTGCTGGTGTATTTTATTTCTCCAATTCTTCATTTTTGCCACTTCTTTGGGTTTTGCTTCCACTAAGTAAGCCTGGATTCCAACTCATTTTCCCTTCACTTTCGTTTTCAGTGTGGTATAGAATTTACTTTAGAGCATGTACTTCCTTTGCTCTTTCCACTGCTTACTTCCCAACAGTTGAATATCCAGCAATTCGCCAAATACATGCTCTTTGTCAAGGATATTCTAAGGTATTGTATGTCGAGCAAATTCTTTTCCTTATTTACATTCTCACTTCAATTGAACTGAACTCATCCCCCACTGACAGAAAGATCGAGGAAAAACGAGGTGTGACGGTAACTGATTCTGGAACTCCTGAAGTCTCAGCGCCATCTTTAACTAATGGGCTTCATTCTGAATCATTACAAAGATCAACTGGACAGACAGTAAAGAGCAGCCCAGCATGGGATGAGGACTGGGGTTCCACAGCGAAGAAAACCACCACTACTAGTCAACCTTTAGAGTCAAACCTACAATTGAAGCAGTCGTTACCAAGTTCACAGGCTACACTGGCTACTGCGGCTTCATTGCTCTCTCTCACGCCGACACCTACCCAGCAAATACCCACTGAATGTACTCCTGTTGACATTGAGTGGCCTCCTTCAAATTCTTCTGCCAGCTACAGCACGCAGCTGGGTGTTAATGAGCAGCAGAGCACAGGAGGTCCTGATAGCGCCTTCGATGATTTAGATCCTTTTGCCAATTGGCCACCCAAGCCAGACAATTCGGCCAACAGTTTAGGGTCTCTGACAAAGTCAAGTCACACTCATGGAATTTCAGCCAATGCTGGCAGCACTGGATTTTGGAGCAACAACAATCCTATTGGGCAATCAAAACCTTATCAGGGAAGCTTGGTCTCAAATACAGACAATCTAGGTGGTTTGGGCTTGAATTCCTACACTGTCAGTCAGTTGAATCAGGGAAGTTCAGGATCAAGTGTCGGAAATTCAGTGGCGACTTTGGGTATGGGGTACAACAGTTCTAGTTTTGGTCAGTCTGATGGTAAAACGAAGGCTGAACTTGGATCCATTTTTGCCTCATCAAACAATGGGCCGCTGATGCCAAGACTTGCGCCGCCTCCCACTACTGCCATTGGAAGAGGACGGGGTAGGAACCAAGGGCATTCAGGGCACCCAAAAGCATCACGATCTGGTAATTCCAAAGTATCATCAAATCAACCTCCTCTTCTGGATTTGCTGCAATGAAGCCTTTCTGTTCGCCACTTTTTGTTTGAAATCGGCAGATCAGCATCTTTAGAAGTCATTTTCTTGATAGATAATCGGGTAACATATCCATACTGCAGATCATGGATATTGTTGAATTTTCTTCCTAGCGAGTTGCATGGTCATATCTAATGAAATGCCGATATACACGTCAATGTCACAGTACCTGTTGATATTATGCATTCTTTGAAACTGCTCCAGCCTCTTTGCCAGGTCTTGGGTGATAATAAAATCCGCATGTTATCATTTTCTCTTCTCTGGTGTTGGAATGGTCTGATTGAGCAGGGAAAGAGGCTATATATATTTTAGCTGTTTGCACTTTTTACTGATGTAGACCTTCCAATTCTCCAGCATAAAATGGAAATCTACTGTCAAACTTGAATGAGAGTTGCACTGTTGAAAAATTTGTTTGGAGAGATTGTATAGTGCTCCACTTTGTACCCATTAACGGAAACTGTTATAGAAATTTGGTGCAACAGGTGGGGGTGTAATTATAGACAAGAGACAGAGTTGCTCTACTTGTCACCAACTTGCATTTTGCTACTAGCTTTTAGCAGTGTATTGAACAAATGTCCAGATGTAAGGAAATTGTATGTGAACATGATTGATTTAGTTATTGGCCAAAATCTGAGTTGTATGTACCTATTGGTAAGTCCTTTTTGAGGTTCTGTGAGCTATCTTGGGGTTGTAACCAGATTTGTACTCTTCCTTTTTTATTTTTTTTCTGAATAGTTGACAAGATGTACCTAGAGTCCTGATGAAGTTGGATTCCCTCCTCTCTCTCTCTCTCTCTCTCTCGAATTGTTGCCAAGGCACCCAAAGCCACTGCAGTCGGGGTTGAGAGTTAAAAGTGCAATGGATTGTGGTGCGATAAATGGTAAGAATTAAACTTAGAGAAAAGATTTGTATACTGTGTGCAGTAAGTCCTATATGGGCTGTATTATTATTTTTTATTGGTTTATATACACATTATATTCATTAAAGATGTTAAGATAATTTTACGATATTTTAAAGAAAAAACTTACGACATCTAGTTTTAGCTTATGATATTAAGTTAACACCTTCAGAAAGTAAAAAAAAATTTACGACATCCTAGTTTTAAATTTACAGACACTTTAATTTTAAACTTAAGATACCCGTTCAAAAAAGGTATCTATACATAAATTTCATAAAAAAAAGTTGTTTGACGTGCATTAATATCGAATTTGTGTATAAACATCTTTTTTTATGGGTGTTTAAGTTTAAAACTAGGGTGTCGTAAGTTTAAAACTAGGATGTTGTAAGTTTTTTTTTGCTTTCTGAACGGGTGTCTTAATTTTATAACTACGGTGTCGTAAGTTTAAAACTAGGGTGTCGTAAGTTTTTTTGCTTTCTTAATGGATAGTTTTTTTGCTTTCTTAATGGGTATCTTAATTTTGACTTGAGGTGCATTAATACTAGCTTTTTTTTGAAAAATTTGTGTACTGACGAGTGGGTGTCGTAATTTTATAACTACGGTATCGTAAGATTAAAACTATGGTGTCTTTCTTAACGGATGTCTTAGTTTTATAACCACGGTGTCGTAAGTTTAAAACTAGGGGTGTCGTAAGATTTTTTTTCTTTAGGTGTCTTAATTTTGACATGACTTGTATTAATACCAGCTTTTTTTGGAATTTGTGTACAAACGAGTGGGTGTTGTAATTTTATAACTACGGTGTCCTAAGATTAAAACTAGGGTGTCGTAAGTATTTTTTGTTTTCTTTCTTAATGGGTGTCTTAGTTTTATAACTACGGTGTCCTAAGTTTAAAACTAGGGTGTAGTAAGGTTTTTTTGCTTTCTTAATGGGTATCTTAATTTTGATGTGACGTGAATTAATACCAGCTTTTTTTGGAATTTATGTACAGAAAATGGGTGTCGTACGATGTCATAAGATTAAAACTAGGATGTCATAAGTATTTTTTTGCTTTCTTAACGGGTGTCTTAGTTTTATAATTGCGGTGTCGTAAGTTTAAAACTAGGGTGTAGTAGTTTTTTTTGCTTTCTTAATTGGTGTTTTAATTTTAACGTGACGTGCATTAATACCGTTCAATTTGTGTCGTAAGTTTAAAACTAGGGTGTCATAAGGTTTTTTTTTTCTTTCTTAATTGATGTCTTAATTTTGACGTCGTAAGTTTAAAACTAGGATGTTGTCTTAATTTTGACATGACGTGCATTAATACCCGTACAATTTTTTTTTGGAATATGTCGTAAGTTTAAAACTAGGATGTTGTAAGTTTTTTATACTTTCTGAACGGGTGTCTTAACTTTATAACTATGGTGTTGTAAACTTAAAACTAGGGTGTCATAAGTTTTTTCTTGGCATGTCGTAAAATTGTTTAACATTTTTTAATGGATGCCGTGCATATGTGGACTAATAAAAATGAATGGTGCAGCCCATGTAGGACTTGCTGCACCAGAGCCGGTGAACAAAGTCTTTTCCTAAACTTAGTGCAACCTCACTCTCTCGTTATAGGGAACTTATTGTGACTGACAAAGAAGCCCATTGTTTCTGCGATGTGGAAGCAATGTTTTGAAAAAATCGGATCGGATCGGCCGGTCCAACCAGTTCAACCGGGAACCGATTATCAATCCAATCCAGTTTTATTAGTAAAGTTGGCTTTTATATGACTCATGTAAAAACCAAAAAAACCCATTGAATCGGCCGGGTTTCAATCGATTCAATCCAGTTTTTAGATTTTTTTATTTTTTATTTAAATTATATTTATATTTTATTATTTTATATTATTAAATTAAAATTTAATTATAATATTATCTGATTCGATCAAATCGGTTCATCTGGTCGAACCGATTAATCCACCAAATGTTAAGCCGGTTCGTTGTCCGATCCGGTTTTCAAAACTTGTGTGGAAGGATTCTTTTTGTACATCTTCAAACGGTTGCTTCCACGCGACATAAATTTTAATGTCCAAGTGCTTTTAATAAGCAATCAGATGGGAAATTAAAAAATCTAGACAAAGTTGCAACTTGGGCATACGATGGTAGCTTCTATTTCCAGGAGGCATGTACCAGCTTCTAGATTTCGATAAAATATGTTGCAAACAAAATGTTAATTTAGAGAAGCTTTAGTCTCTGGCTGCACTTGTTAGCTCTATAACTATTATGTCATAGGAGTTTATTGCGCCCTCTTCGTTTTAATTTCTTTTGAGCCTATGCGATATATTCTGTGACGCATGGAGGGTTTATGCTAGCGCAGGCAAGTTTACGGGACGCTAGCTGTTTCTTAATTGACTGGATGTGTGAGAAAGGCTGGTTAGACACCGACAGTCTGACAGCATGTGATTAATTAAAATTTCAGAGCATGCTTTGCTAAAGGATTATACTGTTTCCTTCTCTATTTTGTGGTGACTAGAGAAGATGAACTGCAATATATTGTAAATAGGAACTGCCCCACCCTTGCCCCTTGTAGACACTATGAAAGTAGTATAGTTGTGTTCTTTTGTCGTTTTTTATGCTTTCCATTGTTTGAGTTTTTTCCTGCTTGGATGTCAATAGCCTCAGCCCATGGTTTGGCACAGACAGAAGAGTAAAGCACTAGCATTGTAGATTTGCTTTCGTTTTGCGTCTGGGTCTTGCTCACTTTCCTGTTTCTTTAGTTCAAGTGACATCAAAACAACACAGGTTACCAACAGAAAGGGAACAGAGGTTTGGCACGAACGGTTAAGATTAAAGGACTAGCATTGTAGATTTGCTTTCTTGTTTCTTGTGTTCAAGTGACATCAAAACAACACTGGACAACCAACAGAGACAGAACAGAATGAGTATAGCTCTCCAACTATTACGTCAATCCGTCTTGGTACACAAAACGAAGTCTGGTACCTGTTCATCGATTAAGAAAAGTTCTTTTGGTTAGGTTGGAATGGAAGGTGATGGGAGGAGAATGAATGGCATGTGGTTGGACAGCGCGATAGAAAAGGATGGGACGATCGACCATGGAAGGATTGGGGGATGCATGGAGGACCAGCTTCCTCTCTCTCTCTCTCATAATAACAACTCCATGAAGTTGGTCATCCAAGCGCATCGACTGAGCCGAGGTCTCATCCTTCGCTCTACCTGGAACCACAATTGGGTGACGCCCTTCTTTTTCACACTACTCCCCAACCATAATTTTCATCACGTCAGCAGCCAGCCAACCAGGTATATATATATATATATATATATATATCATTGTCAAAAACCTGACAATAACCTTCTAAAATTAGAAGGAAACCTTAATCGAGCTAGATTTAGATAAGAGAAGGATATGTCAGAAACTGATGGTGGTGTGACTAGTTGTTAATACGTAGTAACTTTCAACCCCCCCACAAGGAGTAAATGGAAATGCTGGAAGCTTTTCTAATAGAAAACTCCATGAAGAGAATAGATACAAAAGCATCAAGAGGATGCATAAAGATCAGTGGCCAACCATGAGATGGGAAAGCTATAACCTCATCCACTGCACTCCCTGAGCCCAGTCCCACCATGTGGCACACGTGCTGGGTCAGCTCCCTTCACATGCCCCCATGCCAAGCCACATGCATGTTGCCCCAATACTTTACAACCTTGTAACTCCCCCCGCCACCTCCTGCCCACGTGATCACGTCACAGTAGATTCAAGCGGCTTCCAACTTCTAATTCCCCCCTCCCCTCCCTCATCTCTAATATAAGCCTCTTTTTGGAGGGGGGCTCTCCGGCAACTTTCCTTCTATATCCGTACTGGATTCTGGGAGAGGCTTTGTCACACATGGGAGATTCCCTGCTCGTAGACATTCTACTCCCCTCAAAGCCCACATGATGGGCTTCCTGGGGGACGGGGAGATGGGGTCTGGTGTGGTGGTGTTCCCATTTGGGTGTTTCTCTGCCATGTTGGTGTTTGTGGAGCAGCAGTGGGTGCTTTGCTGGGTTTCTTGTTCTTTTACTTGGAAATCTTCTCTTCAAGCTAGGTTGCAGATTTGTTGAAAGGTAAAATAGGACAATTAATTGTCATTAGTATTAGGATTAAGGAGAACAAAGAGAATGAAACGAGAGAAGAGAAAGGTAACCAAACCTTTAAATAAAGTCAGTTGGGTTCATGCGCATCTTTGGGAGATTGAGAATAATAAACCACCAGGTAGTGTAGGGAGCAGCTTAAAGTTAATGAGAAAAGCTAAATTTTGAAGCTGTTCTTTTTAATCATCTTTCCTATTCCTGTACTCTATCATCTTTTTCTCCTTTCTAGCACTATGAACTTTTGTCAAGGTAAAACAGGAACTTGAGGTGGATTAAAGAGGAAGTTTGGATGTATTCGATGTCTAAAATAACTTCACTAAATTCTGATTGAATTCCTTAACCAAACAAGATCTCAAATAGTTTCTATAGAAGATGGTGGCCGATGCGCGCAAACTTTGGTGAGATCAGACAAAGTGATTCAACTTCTCTGACTAAAATTAATAAAAACAAAGCACTTGAATATGTTTTATAAAATATTTGTTTTGCAAACTAGAAATGCTCTTGAGTGCTGTTGTTGTATAAATGTGCATCCACAGATTCTTTGCCATAAATTGAAGCAAGCCAACTATTTAATGCGTGCATTGGATCCTATCCAAACTCCATTTCTTTACACAAACTACTTATTCTTTGATCGATAATGATGATGTTTTTTTTTTTTTTATACAGCTTCTTTGCTTTTCCCAGAATGAAATCAATTGACACTTCTTATGGAGGCAAGTCCCTAAATCCATAGCAACAGCAATTTATGAAGGGGCCTAGGGGAATTGATTAATGCTGGGCATGCAAGCCTTGCAAAGCGCTTCTCTGCGCTAGAAGTGAAGGCAGGTGGTAACAATAAACTCATCACCTTGTGTTATGTAATATTTTATGGCACTGAGAAATAATAAAATAATCACAGGTGGATGGTGACCTTATTAAGGGGACAGATGGCTCTCAACTACTTTTTCTTCAGTTTGTGGTTGGAAGAGGCTTCATCATAAATGTTGAGCAAAGAGCCTTATCTTTTAGCACAACAAGCGACAACCTGGACACATGGATCCCATAGCCATCTCAGCAGGTAGGACATCCATGCGTACTTAACCGTAGTCATAATGCTCTCCAAATTATGGAATAATTTCCATGTATTCAGCAATTTATCATTGGTTCACCAGCCCACCATGTCATGGAATGGTTAGATAAAAGTAAGAAGCTGCTCAAAACTTGTTCAAGAATCATTTGGAATTTTCTCATAAAGTAATATTCTTAGGCTTTTAAATTGCCATAAACTTTGCTGCAATTGGTTCTACTACTTATTCTTTAATGTTTTGAAATATTCTGTGGTTACTTAATTTATGCTTCGCCTTAGTTTTTTTTTTTTTTTAAATAACATTCTTTTCAGGCTCAATTATTTATGCACTATAGTTTACATCTCCCTTCATAAAAGCCAAACATTGGATTACGCTTTTAGTGCGTTCCCCAACTCTCCTCTCTTTATTTGATCTGCTGATCAACAAATATAATGCCCCCGTTAGTTAAATTGCTGTGCTATGATTATTATAAGTAACATCGCCTCCCTGGACCTCCCCTTTGCAAATCCTAAAGATATGAATATTTTCTGACTAATGGAGATGAAACTTTGAGTTTCATACAGTGGACCTTCTCAAAAGATGTGACATACCCTCTGTTAACAAACAGTGATCTTGTCCTTCCAAGTTCCAAGCAGCATTTTTAACAGGACTCTTTTAAGTATCACCAGAAAAGTTTAAGGGGCACCATAACAGTGCTTGCATTGGAGAAGGTAAATTTATTCTTAATCATCCTACGATGCAGGGGACGAAGGCAGAAAAGACTACAATCCGTTCTACAACTCCATCCGGTCTTCTCGGTGCAACTAATTAAACAAGATTATAAGAAGGGCCAGACCAAAACTTCGTATTTGTTCAAGTGGCATAAGTTTCTTCTGTTGAGAGGTAACACAACTGTAGTATCCCGTTTAGAAGATGGTCCTATTTTAGCTTAATCATCGGATAATTCTCTATCCCATCCATGGTTAATGAGTAGTAACAGAATCTCTTAAATAGTATTAAACGCTTAAACGCCTGTGGTGGATTAAATAGTGTTAAACGCTTAAACGCCTACTTGATGGGAGTAAACGGTGGAAGGGAATTAAGATATCTCTTTAAATAGAGATCCTTTCTAAGGCTTTCGATAAAAAAAAAAAAAACAATGTCATCGAAAGAAAAACCAGAAAGAAGCGAAGGTATTGGGTCCCTGATCAAGAGCATATCCTGAGGGCATACACCATCGAGTGCGATAGCTCATTGAATGGAAGCACTCAATCAAGGTTCCCCAAGAGGAAGATCAAGATCCATCGAGAGGAAGATCAAGATCATCGAGAGGAGGAAGATCAAGATTCATCGAGAGGAAGATCGAGATCCTGATTCAGATCTTCTAGAGGTAGATCGAAAGCAATGGCTGGAGGTAATAAAAAAAAAGATCCTAACTATTAACTCTATGCAATATTGTGTAGATTGTTAATAGTTTTCTAACAATTGGTATCAGAGCTTTATACCTCTGCCTTGTTTTTTATTATGAGCATTTCAGATTTGATTATTTTATTGTTTGGAGGTTTTTTTATGGTCTCTATTTTTCTTACATAGGGATAATCCAAGGGGAGGAGTACCCTGGATTATTTGACCCAACGAATGTATGGTAGGGATATTAGGGACACCAAAGGAAGGCTACTGGTAGTACTTGGTGCGTTTTACCCAACTACCTACATATACGGGAGAGTTAATAGATCCCCATGAAGTTTGTTTGAGAGGTGGTTACTCTTCAGTTTTTTCCTTTTTAATCTACATTTATGGTTCCTATTTTTGCTTCTCGGTTCTTCATTTTGATTTATTGTTTTGAATTTTGAGCAGCCGAATTTATAGCTCAATATTAGAAAACGTTGCCTGTTTTTCAAAAGTTCCGTGCGTTTCGATTTTGTCGCATCACAGATATTTTTTTTGGCCGCTCTCAGGTTCATATCTATAGTGGCCATTTTTTTCTTTGTTGTTCTATTTTTTCTTGGCCCCTGATTTTCTTCCATCAGGTTTCAATTTTTGCTCACGAGCGGAGAGTAACGTAAGATAAAAAAGTGGCTTTCATAACCACATGCGGTGACCTATTAAAGAGAGAAAACGTCTATTGCGGTTTCGATTTTTTTGCCTATGGGTCCTTCGGTTTTCTCAAGAGATTTAAAATCAAATTGATTAGTTTTATCATTTATTTCTTAAGTTTAAAATTTTTGTATTAAAATACGCCTCTTGAGTCTCTATGCCTACGGTGTTTTGCATAGACTGGCCCGAGGGAATAATGAGCTACGGCCGGACGTGTTTTAATTAACAAAAATTTTTCTTAAGATGATAATTTTAAAATTTATTAAATAGATAATTGAAATGTTGTCCCTGTTTTGCATGCTAGATTTATTCTACGCATGAATTTGGTGGTTGTGTGAAAATCACAGTGCAAATCCTTTCAAGGTCTAATTGGTCAATTGGTGTCTAGAAAAGTAAAGAGATTGTGGTTACTTAATTGGTTCCGTTGACTGACCTAAGGAAAGCAACGGGGGACCCCACTTCTCTTTCACTGGCCTGGCTAATTTGATTAACCCAGATCTCGATTTGGAAATGTTACGTTGATTAAGATCACTACCTAATAATCATGCTAAATTGGTTAATCTATATGCATATAATAGGTTCGAATGTCATGTGATCAATATGATTTTGATTAATTGAGGAGTAGCCATAGCATCTTTGATTAATCAAAATTATATATTGAGTTGCAAAGATCACATAAGGTTAGATGACATTAATTGTGACTAATTATATTAATGTAATGAATCTTATCCCACAGGAATTTTTATTGCACTAATATAATTAATTAGGATGCGATAACAAATTATTTTCTTAATTACCCACAGGAATTAAGAAAGAAATATAATTTGTTAGTCACATCATTAAGTTAATGAGTCTATTTGAGTATAATAACTTAGTCCACAGGTAGTTATTGTATGTTATTGATTCATGTTATTGCATGTTTACATTGGTAAGACATGACATCAAGTTATATGCCTCAAATTCAGTTACATGAACATCATTTTTTTATGCAGCTATTTTTCCTGTTAATATTTCTGATATGAAATGTGATGTTCCCGATTTAAGTGGTGATAATTATAAATTATGGAAGGAGAGAATTCTTCTTCAATTAGGGTGCATGGATATTGACTATGCTATCAGGAAGGATGAACCACATTCGGTTATATCTACTAGCATTCAGGCTGAGATTGCTGCGTATGAACGATGGGAGCGGTCCAATCGCCTCAGTATGATGTTCATACGTACTAAGATTTCTGCTAGTATACGTGGTTCAATTCCTGAGTGCAAAAATGTCAAGGAACTTCTGAAGGCGATTGATGCACAATTTGAGTCTTCAGATAAGGCACTGGCTAGCATCCTAATGACAAAATTGTCATCAATGAAGCTCACTACTGTTGGAGGTGTGCGTGAGCACATCATGAAGATGAGGGACATTGCGGCTCAGTTGAAATCCCTAGAGGTTGAGATGTCAGAATCTTTCTTGGTGCATTTTATTTTGAGCTCACTTCCACAGCAGTATAGTCCCTTCAAAATATCTTACAACACACATAAGGACAAATGATCAATTAATGAACTTCTGACCATGTGTGTTCAAGTGGAAGGGAGGCTGATTTTGGAAATGGAAGAAAGTGCACATTTAGTCACTCAGAGAAAGACTAAAGCTTCCAAAGCCAAACGCAAAGGAAAGGGTAAAGTACCCATCCATACAGAAGATAAGAAGGAGTCCAAGTGCTTCTTTTGCAAGAAGAAAGGGCATATAAAGAAAGATTGTCTCAAATTCAAAGCTTGGCTTGATAAGAAATGTACTCTAACCTCATTCGTATGTCATGAATCCAATTTGGTTATATGTCATAACACATGGTGGATTGATTCTGGTTCTACAATCCATGTTTCAAATACCTTGCAGGGTTTTCTAAATCAAAGGAAACCATTGGGAAGTGAACAAAGCATCTATTCAGGAAACAAGATGGGTTCACATGTGGAAGCGATTGGGATGTGCAGACTTATTTTACATTCTGGTTTTGTTTTAGATTTGGAAAAGACATTTTATATTCCAAGTTTCTCTAGAAATTTGATTTCAGTGTCAAGGCTTATACCAGCAGGATACTCCTTTAATTTTAATAAAAGCTCTATTGATTTATTTTATAAATCTAAGCTTATTGGGAATGGTACATTGTTCGACAATCTTTTCAAATTAATTTAAAAAATAATACCACCTATAATGTGATGCACGCCCAAACTGGTATGAAAAGATGTGTTATGAATGAGAATTCCTCTATTTTGTGGCATCGGAGATTAGGTCATATCTCCATTGAGAGAATTAAAAGATTAGTAAAAGATGGAGTACTTGATACTCTTGATTTTACTGATTTTGGCACTTGTGTGAACTGCATAAAGGAAAGCAAACCAACAAGTCCAAGAAAGATGCCAAGAGAAGTTCGAAAATATTGGAGATCATACATACGGATATCTGTAGCCCAGATATGGACTCGTATGGTCAGAGATACTTCATCTCATTTATTGATGACTATTCACGATATATGTATCTCTACCTGCTTCATAATAAGAACGAAGCATTAGATGCCTTTAAGGTATTTAAGGCAGAAGTAGAGAAACAATGCGGCAAGCAAATTAAAATCGTGAGGTCAGATAGAGGTGGAGAATATTATGGTAGATACACTGAGAATGGACAAGCACCTGGTCCGTTTGCTCGGTTTCTTGAAGAAAATGGAATTGTTTTACAATACACCATGCCAGGGTCTCCTGACCAAAACGGTGTAGCTGAAAGGAGAAATCGGACATTATTGGACATGGTAAGGAGCATGATTGTCAGCTCCAACCTACCTAAATCCTTGTGGACTGAAGCTCTTAAAACTGCTGCGTATATTAAATCGGGTTCCAACCAAGGCTATTTCCAAAACGCCATTTGAGTTATTTAAAGGTTGGAAACCAAGTTTGCAACATATATGTGTTTGGGGATGCCCATCTGAAGTAAGAGTTTATAATCCACAAGAAAAGAAACTAGACCCAAGGACTATTAGTGGATATTTTATTGGATATGCTGAGAAGTCTAAGGGTTATAGATTTTATCGTCCATCTCACAGCACTAGGATTGTGGAATCAAGAAATGCAAAATTTCTTGAGAATGACTTGATCAGTGGGAGTGATCAATCTCAGTATTTGGCTTCTTCTGAGAAAGATCATTCAGATATTCCAGCTTCCACTTCAAGTGAGGGATTGGTTGTTATTTATAGCACTCCTCAAACTCAATTAAGTGCTCAACAACCAGTCATTGAGATTTCACAAGCTGATGGTAATCTAGAAGATCATGTTGTTCATCAACAATCAGTTGTGCAAGATACTCCTCAAGATGTCATTGACACAACATTAAGAAGATCAACTAGAATAAAGAAATCAGCAATTCCTAATGATTATATTGTGTATCTACATGAATCTGACTATAACATTGGAGCCAAAAATAATCCTGAAACGTTTTCACAAGCCATGAGTTCTAAGGAATCAAACTTGTGGTACAATGCCATGAAGGACGAGATGGAATCTATGGCATCTAATCGAGTCTGGGATCTTGTTGAGTTGCCTGATGGTATAAAAGCCACTGGATGTAGATGGATCTTTAAAATAAAGAAAGACTCACAAGGCAACATTGAAAGATAGAAAGCAAGACTCGTTGCCAAAGGATTCACTCAGAGGGAAGGAATCGACTACACGGAGACATTTTCTCCTGTATCCAAGAAAGATTCTCTCCAAATAATTATGGCATTGGTAGCTCATTTTGATTTTGAGTTACATCAAATGGATGTGAAGACTGCATTCCTTAATGGAGATCTAGAGGAAGAGGTTTACATGAAACAGTGAAGGATTTTCCTCTGGTGATAGTGAGCATTTGGTTTGCAAGCTTAAGAAATCCATATATGGATTGAAACAAGCCTCACGTCAGTGGTATTTAAAATTTCATGATGTGATCTCTTCCTTTGGTTTTGAAGAGAACATCATGGATCAATGTATATACCAGAAGGTTAGTGGGAGCAAAATTTGTTTCTTGGTCCTGTGGATGACATTCTACTTGCAACCAATGATAAAGGGTTGCTATATGAGGTGAAACAATTTCTCTCCAAAAATTTGATATGAAAGATATGAGTGAGGCATCTTATGTCATTGGCATTAAGATCCATAGAGAAAGATCTCGAGGCATTTTAGGATTGTCTCAAGAAACTTATATCAATAAAGTCTTGGAGAGATTTCAGATGAAAAATTGTTCACCAAGTGTTGCACCTATAGTGAAGGGTGACAAGTTCGCTTTGAACCAGTGCCCTAAAAATGAACTTGAACGGGAACAGATGCACAACATTCCATATGCTTCAGCTGTCGGAAGCCTAATGTATGCTCAGGTTTGCACAAGACCTGACATTGCATTTGTAGTAGGAATGTTGGGAAGATATCAGAGTAATCCAGGTTTAGACCATTGGAGAGCTGCTAAAAAGGTCATGAGGTATCTTCAAGGGACCAAGGACTACATGCTCATGTATAGACGAACTGATCATTTGGAGATAGAGGGCTACTCAGATTCAGACTTTGCTGGCTGCGTTGATTCTCGAAATCAACATCAGGATTTATATTTATGTTAGCTGGTGGAGCCATATCATGGAGGAGTGCAAAGCAGACTTTGACTGCTACCTCTACTATGGAAGCAGAGTTCGTTGCTTGTTTTGAGGCTACATCGCAAGGTGTATGGTTGAAGAGTTTCATCTCAGGGCTTAGAATTGTTGACTCTATTGCTAGGCCAATTAAACTGTACTGTGACAATTCAGCTGCTGTATTTTTGGCTAAAAACCATAAGAGTGGTAGTCGAAGTAAACATATCGACATTAAGTATTTAGCCATAAGAGAACGTGTTAAAGAAATAAAGTGGTCATAGAACACGTTAGCACTGAATTGATGATAGCTGATCCTTTGACTAAAGGCATGCCAATTAAGAATTTTAAGGATCATGTGATAAGAATGGGAGTTGGTTCCATGATATAATTGTATGGATAACAATTTGTACAAAGAAACTCTTATTTCAATTATTTGTTTATTTCTCATTCAGGTGTACACATTATTGACTTTCGAGAAATGACAAACTTTTCTTTTGGACTCTGAATAAACATATGGTTTATTCATTTTTATGTTATTTTTAGTGGTAAAGAAATTGAATGCATTGTAATACATAAAGATAATACTCAATTATAGAGGATCTATCGCTATGATTCATGTATTTGGTTTCTTGTTCAGTATTGAGAATTATGGATTAAGATAAATATACGGACCAAGTGGGAGAATGTAGTATCCCGTTTAGAAGATGGTCCTATTTTAGCTTAATCGTCGGATAATTCTCTATCCCATCCACTGGTTAATGAGTGGTAACAGAATCTCTTAATAATTAAACGCTTAAACGCCTGCGGTGGATTAAATAGTGTTAAACGCTTAAACAAACGCCTACTTGATGGGAGTAGGCGATGGAAGGGAATTAAGATATCTCTTTAAATAGAGATCCCTTCTAAGGCTTTCGATAAAAAAAAAAAACAATGTCATCGAAAGAAAACCAGAAAGAAGGGGAGGTATTGGGTCCCTGATCAAGAGCATATCCTGAGGGCATACACCATCGAGTGCGATAGCTCATTGATTGAAAGCACTCAATCAAGGTTCCCCAAGAGGAAGATCAAGATCCATCAGAGGAGGAAGATCAAGATTCATCGAGAGGAAGATCGAGATCCTGATTCAGATCTTCTAGAGGTAGATCGAAAGCAATGGCTGAGGTAATAAAAAAAATCCTAACTATTGACTCTATGCAATATTGTGTAGATTGTTAATAGTTTTCTAACAGCAACTAATCAATATTTTTATTTAAAAAAAAGAAAGTCCCAAAGGATCTATTTAATTTTTGAAAGCAATCCTATTTAATATTTTTATTTTAATAAAACTATACGGTACCTACTAAAATATATTTACTGAGTAAAAAAAATTTCATTTATAAAAATTACAACTCTAAATTGATAAAAATTTTAAAAAAATTGTTTAAGGATTTTTTATCAAAAGAAAAAAATAGAGTAAAAATAAAGATGAGAAAACTTAAAAATTTCAAAGTTGATGATATTTTTTTATTTTTTTAATCTATCCTTCTAAAAGATATCATTTATAATAAAAATAAAAAATAATTTCTATTTTCACTTATTGAATATATTTTTTAAATATAAAAAATAAAAAAAAAGTTTTTGAAAATCAAATGCCACCAAAGAATTTCAGTGATCCTAAGAAAAATAAAAACACTTGACTAGCCTTGAAGTCTTTTGCCTTTTATGTTACAAATGGCTCCCCACAAATTGCACCATGGGGTCAAGTCCCATCATAGACTCTTGACCTAAAAAAAAAAAAAAAAAAAAAAAAAGTTGGCCCTAAATGTACTTTTTTTTTTTTTTTTAATGCCAATCCTCAAGCATTGGCCACGTTTACTCACTGCAATACACACCAAAAGCCACTGATGTCCAAGCTGGGACAGCTAAGCCTGTTCCATCCTATAGTTTTCAACTCAGCTTATTTTTATGTCCCAAACCACGAGCTTTAAGTCATTTTAGTTGTGCAATTAAAAGATCCACAATTAGTTGTATGCCATTATTTTCTTCGTGTAATCGGCTAACATGTGTGACAAATCTTTGAGGAGAAACAAAAGAATGTCCCCTTGAAAACAAACCATATGAGACAAAAATATGCCAAGTATAACCCCTTTGACTGCTTAATTTTAAGTACAATACGCGTATAACGAACCAAAACGTGTGCTGCTTGACCAGCGGTGCCGAACGATTCCCACCATAGCGCTCGGTATTGAGATCATATAATATTAATTATATGCGGATTAGGTGCTTATCAGCTGCAATGTTTTCTTAAGGCATAACAGGAAATTTCTATTTGCACCATTCGGATTGCTCGAATGCATCCCTCTTAAATTTTTTTTTAAAAAAAACCTAAACTATCCCATCTTCTCCCCCTTCCCTATCCCCCTCTTTTTTGGCATCGGCACCTTCCTCCCCCCTCTCTCTCCCATCCTTTTCTCGCCTTCGTCTTCTCTTCTTTCGTCTTGGCACTACCTCACCCACACCCCCCCCCTCCTCCTATTTTTTGGTTCCAACACCATCTTCTTTTCTCCTGACATTTTCTCTTCTCTGTCCTTGGCATCGTCCCTCACCTACCCTCCTTCTCACTTTTGGCTTTGGCACTTCTTCTTTCCTTTCTGATGGAGGAAGGATGGAGAGACAGTGCCAAAAAGGAAAGAAGAGAGGGGAGGAGAAGAAAGAAGAGACAGAGCGAAAGAAAGGATGAGGGACGGTGCCAAAGAAGAAAAAGGAAAGATAGGGGCTGCTGGTACCGAAGAAGGAGAGGAAAGAAAGAAGAAGGATGCTAAGGATAATTAATTTTTTTTAAAAAAAAATTTAAAAGGAGTACATTAAGTAATCCGAGCCATGCAAATAGAAATTTTCGACATAACACGTGCATTAACATTGTGATTAAGAATGCATAAAAAGTGATTAAAAAACTTGTTTTGTTTAATGGAAGACTCCCCAATTCAAAAGGTTTGCTGTGCTGTGGTTGGGGGAACAGTAGTGTGGACGGGCGTTGCGCAGAATATTTAAAGCCTAGTTGTGTGAAGACCGGTCTAAGTTTCTGAGAACCTCTCGATATGGTGGACCCACATCATTTTACTTTGCATGTGGTGCAGGAAATTAATGCTAAACTAGTGTTGACTTGGGAATTATGTCATCTAAACTTCGATGCAATTGGATCCAATATGAAGAATTTTTCCATGCAAGCATCTTGATTAAGTAAAGAGAAGGACTAGGGGAGTCATTCATTGACCACCAAATTTAGTTGTCAGCTCCACTAAGGTTAGAAGACCACAGAGTTGGCAGCATCCATACGACATATTCAATTATATGTCATAAATTAGGATGCTAAATCTGCCGGTGATTATTTTTTTTGTTAAAAACAAAAGCCATTCTTCCTTTTCCATTCTTTTAGAATCCTAAGGTCTCTTTCCTTTTTTGAGTTATTAGTGATAAGTCTTAGAATCTTCTTCCATAAATTAATAGAGTTAGTTTAGTTATTAGTCCTTCAAAGCATGTATAAGCTAAAATATACCTTTGACCCTTGAACAGACACTCGAGTATATTTTAGTTATTATATTTTAACCCTTTATATTTTAAAAATTAATGGGATAGCTAATGTGCCACCATATTACAGTGACGGAGCCAAAACCTTTGATTAAAGGGTGATCGATTATATTTTCTTTAAGAATAAGATTTTGATTGGTACACTACTTGATGCAGGTGATAAAGATCTGCCATATCACCAACCGTTAGTAGTAGCTTGTGATGCACACCATAAAGCCCTACTTTCTTAAAGTTATCGTATTTTCCATCATGTTGACCAATACTTGCTTTAAGATGTACTTTCATGCATGCATTTTCTCACCTAATCAAATTTCATATATGATGTGGCTGATCACACCACCAGACGGTGAGTAATGGTCTGCATGGTTCTCGAAGCCAAGAATAATTTGGCAGCTAGTCCCGGCCTCGGCCTCGGCTTCGGTCTCAGACTTCACTTCGGCCTAGGCCTCGCTACGACTTCACCTCGGCCTCGGATTCGGTCGCGGACTTTACCTCGCCTCGGCCTCGGCCTCAGACTTCACCTCGGCCTTGGCCTCAGTCACGGACTTCATTTCAGCTTCAACATCGGCCCCGAGCCTAGCCTCGGCCTCGGCCTCGAGCCCCGCCTCGGCCTCGACATGTCCCCAGCCTCTAGCCTTGGCCGCTAAACCAACCCCAATATGGTTCCCAGCAACCTAACAAGCGCTCAGGGCTGCCACGTGGCCCACTAATCCACTCTTTCTAAGACTACGAACGGTTACCGTTATTTATGGCACGTCTAGCAGCAACGCGCCCACCTACTACTCGTGGCGCTGCTTTTGACAACAACGTGATTCAACGGTCGACCACGAAGGGTAAGAGGGACCTCCGAACAGGTATAAAAATCTTCACTCACAACGAGGAAGGGGATCGAACTCTCACACTGACTCATTTTTTAATACTGTTCTCCAGACCACTAACTAGAGCGTCGGAGGTCCCCGCCGGAACCACCGGTCCGGGACTTTGTTGCAGGTTTCCGTCTAAAGAAGGAGGCCCTGTCAACTCCTAGAAGATCTTCGAAGCTCTCTTCTCACCCAGTGTTCTCAGGAAGTGATCTGGCAGCAATAGATTGGCGCGCCAAGAAGGGGGGCCACAGCATAGACGTTCATTCAACGTACCTGCGACCCCACAACTTCTGCAAGAAAGAAGATGGTGGTCACATGCGCAAAAGGCCTCCACCAGTCAGGCTGGGGGCACCTCCCGAGGGCTGAGCAGCTGGAGGCCGACCTTCCTGCTCCGCCCCCCATGCAGCCGCAGTTCAGCCAAACTGATCGGCTCGCCGCACTCACCCAGCAGGTTCAGGATCTGATGGCGGTGGTTCAGGGACTGCAGAAACAGTGCTCAACCACTATGCCATTGCCACCTTAGCTCCCTCCGCCCCACGCGAGGGTCATGGAGCCAACCAGTCTTATCGTGGCAGGACCCCTCCGGAGGCCTTCCACGTGCATCCCCGAAATCTCATCGTCGGAAGACCTCCAAGCGGCAACGGTCTCCTTCCATCGCTCTGACCGCCTTCCCAAGCGGCATAGAGGTAAGGAACCCGAGCAGGTGCATTCCCTACACCGGCGACCTTCCCATTCATCCTCTGAATCTTCGAAGGAAGATTCCGACAGACGGATTGCTCGCCGGGCCGAGCGACGATTATACAAGTACCATCAGCGGTAGGAGGAGCTCAGCCGCAGAATTACCAACCCTCATGGGGCGAAATACGACCACCGCCCCCCACTGTCTAGCCGTATTATGGAGGAGCCGGTCCCACCCCGGTTCCGTCTGCCCCAGCTGGACCCATATGACAGCACCACAGACCCCTGGATCACCTGAAAAGCTACAAGGTCCTTATGTAGGTCCAAGGGCAACAGATTCTCTCCTTTGCATTGCCTTCCCAGCTACACTTCGGAAGGCCGCATGTGCGTGGTATTCCCGTTTGCCACCACGTAGTATCAACTCTTAGGCAGCTTGAGCAATCTTTCTTGGCCCACTTTGATGCATGCCGGAAGATTCCCATATGGCTGATAGCCTGTTTGCCGTCCAGCAGAGGAGTGGTGAAACCTTGAAGGACTTCATGGCTCGGTTCAAGGAGGCTGCGCTCGAGGTCTACAATCTTGAGGACTCCATGGCCACTCTGACTCTGAAGTGGGGACTTCGTCCCTCCCGATTCTCCTATTCCCTGAACAAGAAGCCTCCCAGCTCTTATGCCGAACTGCTGAGCTGAGCGCAGAAGTATATCCGCACCGACGAAGTAGACTTCTCCAGGAGGGAGGTCGACAAGGGGTCAGGCAAAAAGCCAGCCCATCCGGAGCCTGCAGGAGTGCGCCAAAAAAGTCTGAGCCATCTCGTTGTCCAGATAACCGACCCTAGGCTTTGGTTCCCAAAGAGCACTTCACCCCCCTTCTCGCCCAATATCCCACATCCTGTTGGAGATTGAGGGCAAGCCTATCTTCGACGTCCGCCTCCCATGAGGCTAGGGGTCCCCCGCAGTAAAGAACTTTACTGCCGCTATCATCAGGACTACGGCCACGATACGAGGACTGCCGCATGTTAAAGAAAGCCAATGAAGAACTCATTCAGCAGGGCCATCTGGTTAAGTTTGTCTGAAGAGGGAACCCTACTGCTCTGGGCCCGTTGGCACCTTCTGCACCCCAGATTGGTATGGACAACGCTCCAATGGAGAAGATGGTGGCCATGATTTCCTGGGAGGCAGGCAGCACCTCTAAAAGGCCGCGCGAAGAGGGGCTAGATTCTATAATTCCATTTTCTAAAAGAGATCTAGAGGGTATAGTTAACAAGAATGATGACTGTGTCATCATATCTATGACGATAGCAAAGCACCATGTAAAGAGAATTTTAGTTGACAGTGGGAGCTCAGTTGATGTTTTGAGTTACGATGCATTTGTTCGGATGAACTTGTCTCATGGTTCCCTTCGGCCTGTCACCACACCTTTGATGGGTTTTACTGGAGATTCTGTAAGGGTCGAGGGAGAGATCACTCTCCCTGTCATAGCTAGGACGTCACCGTGTCAGAGCATGGTTTTCATGAACTTTCTAGTAGTCTGGGTTCATTGGCCTACAATGCCATCCTCGGGAGACCCGGTCTGAACCTTCTGGATGTTGTCATCTCCACCAAAAGATTGCTCGTAAGGTTTTCCACCCGCGAAGGAGTCGGGGAGACGAGGGGGGAGTAGAACCCACTACCACTTTGCTATCATATGGCCCCCAGCCCGCAGAGGGTGGTGTCCACATCAGCACCGGAATCGCTCGACCCCCGTGACTTGGGGAGAAGAGGGGAGCCGGCTGAGCACCTGCTGACCTTCCCGCTGGAGGATGACCTGACGAGATAGTCCAAATTGAAGTGCTACTTCCAGAGGAGGCGCACGAGCAGCTTCTCACTTTTCTGCAAGCCAACTCTGACATCTTTACATGGTCAGCGTCCGACATGCCGGGTATCCCTGAGAAATAATTACCCATCAGTTTAATATCAAACCAGGATGCCGGCCCATCCGACAGAAGAAGAGAAGCTTCGCCCCCGATCGACAAAAGGCCATTGATGAGGATGTTCGTAAGTTGGTGGCTGCGGGCCACATCGAGAGGTCCACTACCCCGATGGCTAGCTAACGTCATGATGGTCCGCAAGCCTAGCGGAAGCTGAGGATGTGCGTGGACTTCACTGATCTCAATAAGGCGTGCCCCAAGGACAGCTTTCCGCTGCCTCGGATTGACTGGTTGGTGGATGCTACATTCGGTCATGAGACCCTCAGTTTATGGACGCCTTCTCAGGATACAACAGATCAAGATGGATCCAACGGACGAAGAGGCTACCTCATTTATGACTGAGAAGGGCATATACTGCTACAAGGTGATGCCGTTCGGATTGAGGAATGCGGGGGACACTTGCTAGAGGTTAATGAATAAGGTCTTTGAAGACCAGATCGGGCACTACATGGAGGTGTATATGGATGACATGCTAACCAAGAGTATTCATACCACTGACCATGTTGCCGACCTTGCGGAGACCTTCACAATCTCTGTCAATACCAGATGAGGCTGAACCCCCGCAAGTGCGCCTTTGGGGTCACAGCAGGCAAATTCATGGGCTTCATGGTGACGCAGCATGGGATCGAGGCGAACCCTGATAAGATCCAAGCCATCTTGGACATGAGGTCCTCGATTAACAAGAAGGAGGTGCAACGCTTGACTGGAAGGATGGCGGCCTTGAGGCGTTTCTTGTCCAAATCCGCAGAGAGGTGTTTGCCTTTCTTTAAGGCACTACGCAAAGTCAATGGCTTCGAGTGGACGAAGGAGTGCTAGAAAGCCTTCGAGGAGTTGAAGGAGTTCTTATCCACTCCGCCATTGCTGTCCAAGTTGAGGGGCGGGGAGGAGCTCTTTCTGTACCTTGCGGCTGTAGGAGAAACAAACTTTGAGGCATGCATATTTAATAATTTGATAACAATTATCAATGCGAAGCATCAAAATCATATCTTTTCCTTATACTATAGGATTGTTTGATCTAAATTATACATATAAATTAAATAATCAAGATCATATCTTGATCTCAAGATGAGAAGTCATACTACTTGTCTTGAAGCCTGCCTTAAGATATAGGGATCAAATCACTTACCTTAAAAATAGTAGGTAAATCCTTTGTGCTCTGCAGCCGTTCAATCGTCCGGCCTCTAGTATCGTCCACACGAAGCCCCCGAATTATCAATTCCAGGAGTGCTAGCTCGCGGAAAAATAACTTTGCTGATCTTGAATCCTCCACTTGAATCTTCCTCCAAGATCTACTAAACTTTTGCTAACACCAGAATCACACCAGGATTTTATGTTCTAACTCTTTAGAATTTCAATCCATGACATATCGTGTGTTGTGTTGTTCGATGATCTGGTGAAGAATGTCCTCTAATTTATAGGCTCAATTCAGCCTTTAGCCTATTGAATTCTAACACTTAGAATTCTGTCATTCGGTGAAAACCAAAGAGACGCAATGTTTGGTTAATTCGACATTCGGTGAAAACCTGTGAATTCTAATACTTAGAATTCCAACATCTTGTTAATTCCGATACGTTCGGTGAAAACCAAAGAGATATAAATTCTAACACTTAGAATTCCATAGTTGGTTAATTCAAAGAGGTACATTTATTCCATATGAATTCTAACAGTTTGAGAAGATTAAGGTTATGCACTAAATTGTACATGAGAATTTAATCTCTTCATGATGTGATATCTTCATTCGAGAAAACTTTTTTCATACATGGGGTTTGGGTTTGGGTTTTGGTTTAAGTTTATTTGAATTTATTGGACTGAACCTACATAGATCATGGTCCTAGCTCAAATAAAATTTGTTAGTCCTGAATCTATTTAAATCCAAATCAAGTCTAATTTCAAATCAATATTTGAAATTGATTAGTTCTTCTAATAGACTTAAACCAAATTGAATCTTATTCAATTGCACTTAACCCAATTGAGATAATTCAATCAATCAAATTGATTAATTAAATCATATACGATTCTCAATCGTTGATCAGCAAATAGATCATCCTAGGAAACTTCTATGTGTGTGACTCTCTAGTTTCAAACCTAAGTCGGTAGCATAGGAATAACTTTCTATACTAATCGATGTGCCCATCTAGCAATGGAACCCGACGTCTGGATAGGTCGAAGAGTTGTCAAGCAAACTCCAAGAACCCTAAGAAACAGTTATCGTATAATTCATCCTTTTGACCACAAATGCTAAGGATGGCTTAAGAGCCTGTCAACTCTAAACAGCAAATCCATAAAGTGATTTCAACTTTAGTGATCATGTGACCTTCACATGAAGTGCCTTGGCCAAGGTCTTGCTGAGTTGAAATATAAGCATTTCTTCTTTTAACGGGATAGGTCAAATTTTATCTTGATCCACAACTGACTACCATAAGTACTTGATTGCACCCAGTAACCTTTCGTAGCTGGATTAGAAATCCAGATGGTCCGGCACCTAAGTACAATGAGTTGCTTGCAAGTCACCGGTTGTGATCTTCAGGTCTAAAGGATACTTATACCCATATCTTCTCGGATTAACTCTTGACAGCAGAGTATCCGAAAATGAGCCACGTTCGATGAAATGTACTACACTTTTACTTGTATGTCATACTCGTGTCTCTACATTCTTGGTTAAGAGGACAACCAACAAATATGATATACAACATCCTATAATTGATAGTACTATGGCCTTGTCATAGTATATCATTTGGTCACGAACTCTTTTAAGGACCTTCAAAGATAAATCCTCCTTTATTGTAGAAGAAGATCCTAAGAGCTTCATTACTATTAGGAGTTTTAAGAAGATGTTCTTGTAATGAATAAACTGTCAAATAACTTTTATTAATATATCAATTTATATGCTATTTACATTAGCACAATCATCAAATGATTGGCTTTAGGATACAATTCCCAATAAACTCCCACTTAGCCTAAGCCACTCATTACAGTATCTAATACCCATCTTCAACTTATAGTCATCAAACTCCTTGATGCTGAGTGCTTTAGTAAATGGGTCACCTAGATTTTCCTTTCCGTCAATCTTCTGAAGATTTATGTCATCTCGTTCTACTATCTTCGAATGAGATGAAATCGACGTAGTATGCTTGTGCGCTGATGTGCTCGTGGTTCCTTTGCTTCAGCTATGGCACCAATGCTGTCACTGTACAATAGGACTGGTCCATCTATGGAAGGTGCCACTCAAGCTCAGAGAGAAACTTTCACAGCCACACAGCTTCTTTCGCAGCATCTGATGCAGCAATGTACTCTGCCTCGCACACTGAATCTGCCACTGTATGTTGCTTGAAACTTTTCCAAAAACAGCTCCACCATTTAGGATAAACACGAAACCTGACACACTTTTGCTATCATCATGATCTGATTAAAAACTGGAATCAGTATATCCAACAAGTTTCAAATCAGACTCTCCATAGACTAACCACTGGTCCTTAGTATTTCTTAAATACTTAAGGGTTGTCTTAACAACTTGCCAATATTTTTTTCCTATCAGATTGGTATATACTCACTACTCCTAGTGAGTATGCCACATCTGGTCTTATACATGTCATGGTGTACATAATCGATCACACTGCTGAAGCATATGGAATTTGACTCATACGTTCTCTTTCATTAGGAGTTGTCGGACAATCCTTCTTAGAAAGATGAATTACATGGCCTATCGAAAGATAGCCTTTCTTGGAATTCTCTATGCTAAACCTCTTTAGCACGATGTCAATGTACATAGATTGGGATAAATCAAGCATCCTCTTAGATCTATCTCTATAGATCTCATCCCTAAGATGTATGATGCTTCTCCAGATCTTTCATGAAGAATTGTGATGAGAACCATGTCTTTATTCCTTATAATGTAGGGACATCATTCCTGATTAAAAGAATATCATCCACATATAATACAAGAAATATAATAACAGAACCGTTAGCCCATTTATAAATGCAAGGTTCTTCTTTATTCTTAACAAAGCCATAAGATTTGATCACATTATCAAATCGTATGTTCCAACTCCTAGATGATTGCTTAAGTCCATAAATGGACTTTTGTAGCCTGCACATTTTAGACTTGTCTTTAGATATAAAACCTTCAGCTATCATATATACCTGTTCATCTAAATTACCATTTAGAAAAGTAGTTTTAACATCAATCTGCCAAATCTTATAATCGAAGTATGCTGCTATAGCTAGCATAATCCGAATGGATTTCAGCATTGCCACAGGAGAAAACGTTTCGTCATAGTCAATACCATAACGTTGACGATACCCCTTGGCAACCAGACATGCTTTGTAGGTCTCTACCTTTCCGTCTGTACCTCTTTTTCTCTTGAAAATCCACTTACACCCTATGGATTTTATCCCTTCGGATGGGTCAACTAATGTCCATACATTATTTTTCTTCATGGAATCAAATTCGGATTTCATGGCATCAAGCATTTATTTGAGTCAGTCCTTTGCATAGCATCTATATAGGTGATCGGATTCTCGTTGTTCTCATCGAGCTCAATAGGATCCTCGTTCTGGATCAAGAAACCTAAGTATATGTCTGGTTGATATGGTACTCTATCAGATCGCCTTAATGGTGCATCTAAAATAGGTTTTGAGTTTGATCTAATCAACTCAGATTCTAAGGGTTCACCGGTTTGTGTTGTTCCTTCTACTTGATGAACATTCTCAAGTTCAACATTAGAGCCATTTGTTCCTTCCCTAAGGAACTCCTTTTCAAGAAAAATAACTCTATTACTAATGAACAACTTTTGTTCTTCAGTATTGTAGAAGTAATATCCTTTGGTTTCTTTTGGATAGCCAATAAAAAAATTTGTCAGATTTGAATTCAAGTTTGTTTGATTTTGCACGTTTCACATAAGCCGGACACCCCCAGACTCTCAAATAGATGATAACTGGTTTATATCCATACCATATCTCATGTGGAGTTTTAGAAACAGACTTACTTGGAACCTTATTGAGAATATGACAAGCTGATTCTAATGCATATCCCCAAAATGATATTGGCAAACTTGCAAAACCCATCATGGACCGAACCATATCTAACAGAGTTCGATTCCTTCTTTCCGACACACCGTTATGCTGCGGTGTTCCTGAAGGAGTCCATTGGAGAGAATCCCATTCTTCCTTAAATATGTCACAAAGTCATTTGAAAGGTATTCGCCTCCTCGATCTGAATGAAGGATCTTAATACATTTTTCGTTTATTTTTCTACTTCTTTATGATATAGTTTGAACATTTTAAATGACTCAGATTTATGTCTCATAAGATAGATATAACCGAACCTAAAAAGGTCGTTTAAAAGTAATGAAGTAGTAATTTTCACCTTTGGCACAAGTGCTCATTGGTCCATATACATCAGTATGTACTAGACCCAATAGCTCTTTGGCTTTTTCACCTTTTCCAGAAAAAGATGACTTGGTCATTTTACCAAGAAGACAGGATTCACAGGTAGTTAATGATTCACAATCATCAACTCGAAGGATGCCCTCCTGAGTTAACATGTTTAATCCGTTCTTGTTGATATGACCTAGCCGATGGTACCAAAGATAAATATCCATGACATCAGTTATTGTAGGGCGCTTACTTGATTTGTACACTACATTCACATGTTATAATATATAAATGCCATTAGATAAATGTCAGTCATTACAGTGACTCTATTTATAATGATATTCAAAGTAACATCCTTTATTGAAATTTCATAATGACTTTTGGCCAGAAGGCCTACAGAAATTACGTTCAACAAGAACGTTGGGCAAAAATGATAATCATTTAGTACAATGACATTTCTATTGAAAACTATTTCAAAAACTCCTATGCCAGAATTGGAACTAATCTTCCATCGCCGATATTAAGGAATCTTTTATTGTCCTCAAATTTTCTAGTGACCTGTAGTCCCTGCAATGAATTGCAAATATTAAAAGGACTCCCGGTATCAATACCCATGTCTGATTATCATATACAGAAAAAATTATAAGGTGTTATCATATAAATACTTGTTGAGCAACATCTTGCCCCTTTTTCTTCTTTGGCCTATTTTGATCAAGTGTGGCAATGTAAAGAGGACAGTTCCTCTTCCAGTGCCTTGCATCTTGCAATGAAAGCATTCAGCTTGACTTTTATCATCTTTTTTCTTCTGCATCTGACCTCTTATAGATGTCCTAGCATGTTGCACCTTTTCTTTTTCTTCCCTTTCCAAAGGGTTGATGCCCTACCTTAGATCTTTCAACCACATTAACCAAACCCTTAAAGAGCTGGTTGTCCTTCTCAAAGTTTTGTAACAATCCCAACAAACCGTGGTAGTTGACTACAGGCTTTGTCATTCGAAAATGAGTAAGGAAAGGTCGGAAGGACGGAGGCAAGGAATTCAAGATCGCATCTTTTCCCAACTGCTCATGTAGGGGAAAGCCGAGCTTGCTTAGGAGTTCTATCTTTTCGATCATGTACAATACATGATCAGTGATAGGAGATCCATCTCTCATTCGAGCATTAAAAATAGCACAACTAGTCTGTGCCTTTCAACATCATCGGGTGTGCCGAAAGATTCATTCAACGCTTGAATGATTTCTTCATGCTGAGCATTCTCGAACCGGCGACCGAATTCATCGTTCATTGCTACTAGCATGATGCAATGCATGCTAGTTCTATCACTGAGCCACTTCTGATAAGTGTCTCTCTCAGAACTTTGAGTGTTTGCATTAGGTATCTCTGGTGTAGGATTATTCAGAATATATAGAATCCTCTCATGCTCAAGGATGATCTTAAGTTTTCTAAACCAGCTATTAAAATTTAAACCATTCAACTTATTACTATCCAATAGGGACCTTAATGATAAATTAGTGGTCATTTTTTGCATAAGAAAAACTAAAGTTTAGTAGTATATAATTGATTCAGTCTAAAGACTTGGACTTTAGTCTAAAGATTCTTCACTATTTTGTTCAAATTGGCAGCCTCTACACCCCAATTCAAAGAATTATTCTTAATTCTTTAGTGGGCACTAAAATCTACATAGACTACATACAGGCCCAAGTAAAGCTTGGCCAAACCATATGCATCTAAGAGTAGGTTCAAAACCAATTATTTCTCCAAATAATTCTTAGTGTTCAGTTTTGCCCCATGTTCCTTTCAGCAAGCATGGAGTGCCTCCACTAAAAGTTCTGGTTAGTCCAACCATTAAATAATATAATCAGTACAATCTATCTATAGACAACCAAGCCCGAGTGAAGCTCGGCCACCTAACTGTCTATTTAATAGTTACACTGACTTATCATATAATGAATGATAATTCCGATGATTGATAAGCACCAGGCATGGAGTGCCTCCAATGATTATCAAGACATCGGACTCATTATCATCCACCTTAATGGGAGGCTATGATCTAGTTATCATATAACTATTTCATTTTAAGGACCTAATAATTTTAGAGGATTTAATAATCTGAAGATAAATTGACTAATCAGGTTCTCCCACTGAATCTATGAAGTCAGTAGAATGAGACAAAATTAAGTCAGACACTTAAATCAGTCAGACTGATTTCCTTAAAGGAATGGGTCAATTCGAATCAGGTAAATGATCTGAATCATAAATGGTTCACCATATTGACTAGGTAAGTGAGACTGATGGAAGGGATATGCCATTAACTCATTAAAGAGCATCAGTACGAGTAGCTCCCAATTAAAAATCATTCGATCATTCATCCTAGAGCAACTTGCCAACTTACCTTGACATCATATGGTTAACCAATTTTGATTTGACCATCTAAGAGATTCATGCTCAACCACGGAGCCTAATTTACATCCATTTGGTTTAATCAAAGACAAGGACATGATCAACTACAACTATTGTTTGATTTAGAGCATCCTTAACCTAATCTAATTAATTTAGATTTGATGAAATACTCTTATAGTCCATTTGATTTAAACCTTAGGGTCTAACCCTTTATGGACCTGATTTAGCTAACCCAAATGATTAAATATATTTCATGTGTCCATAACTTCCATGTTATATATTTCGAATCATGCAACACTTACATTATACAACTACTCATAATTCTATATTTAGATCATATCTAAAAAGATTATGAATAAATATTTGACATTCAAATAAGACTCTCATAAATATTTTTATGTTTTAATATAGACAACAAGCTATCATATCTCATATCTATGTTTTTATACTAAATATGCAAATATCATGCTTTTATACAACATCAATATGTATCAAATATAAAACATCTCTTGAGAGTCTGTGTAATCTATGATTTGATACCAAGATCAATTTAAATTATCTTTTGACTAAGCATCAATAATAAAAGAACCATAACGGCACGACAATATGCCACAGAATACCTCGTTGAATGGGTAATTTGGATTTTTAATCCATCTATGACCGAATAGCCTGGTGATCCATTTTAGCTTTGATTACAAAATTAATATGAGCATTAATTTACATGCAATAAATTAGATTAAGACGAAACCATGCTTTGATACCATTTGTAGAGAGAAACAATTTTAGAGGCATGCATATTTTAATAATTTGATAACGATTATCAATGCGAAAACTTAAAGATTACATATTAATCTATCTAACATGCATCAAGATCATATCTTTGCCTTATACTATAGGATGTTTGATCTAAATTATACATATAAATTAAATAATCAAGATCATATCTTAATTTCAAGATGAGAAGTCATACTACTTGTCTTGAAGCCTGCCTTAAGATATAGGGATCAAATCACTTACCTTAAGAACAGTAGGTAAATCCTTTGTGCTCTATAGTCGTTCAATTGTCCGGCCTCTAGTATCGTCCATGCGAAGCCTCCGAATGATCAGATTCCCGGAAGTGCTAGCTTGCAAAAAAATAACTTTGCTGATCTTGAATCCTCCCACTTGAATCTTCCTTCAAGATCCACCAATCTTTTGCTAACACCAGAATCACACCAGGATTTTGTGTTCTAACTCTTTAGAATTTCAATCCATCATGTGTTGTGTTGTTCGATGATCTGGTGAAAAATGTCCTCTAATTTATAGGCTTAATTCAGCCTTTAGCTATTGAATTTAACTTAGAATTCTGCCATTCGGTGAAAACCAAAGAGACAACGTTTGGTTAATTCCGACGTTCAGTGAAACCTGTAAATTCCAACGTTTGTTAATTCGACACGTTCGGTGAAAAAAAAAAAATGTGAATTTTAACACTTAGAATTTAATCGTTGGTTAATTCAAAGAGGTACATTTATTCCATATGAATTCTAACTGTTTGGAGAAGATTAAGGTTATGCATTAAATTCTATATGAGAATTTAATCTCTTCATAATGTGAGATCTTCATGTGAGAAAACTTTCTTCACACATGGGGTTTGGGTTTGGGTTTTGATTTAAGTTTATTTGAATTTATTGGACTGAAGCTACATAGATCATGGTCCTAGCCCAAATCAAATTTGTCTAGTCTGAATCTATTTAAATCCAAATCAAGTCTAATTTCAAATCAATATTTGAAATTGATTAATCCTTCTAATAGACTTAAACCAAATTGAATCTTATTCAATTGTACTTAACCCAATTGATAATTCAATCAATCAAATTGATTAATTAAATCATATATGATTCTTAATCGTTGATCAATAAATAGATCATCTTAGGAAACTTCTATGCGTGTGACTCTTAGGTTCAAACCTAAGCCGTAGCATGGGAACAACTTTCTATACTAATCGATGTGCCCATCTAGCAATGGAACCCGACGTTCGGATAGGTCGAAGAGTTGCCGAGCAAACTCCAAGAACCCTAAGAAACAGTTACCGTATAATTCATCCTTTTGACCACAAATGCTAAGGATGGCTTAAGAGCCTGTCAACTCTAAACAGTAAATCCATAAAGTGATTTCAACTTTAGTGATCATGTGACCTTCACATGAAGTGCTTTGGCCAAGGTCTTGCTGAGTTGAAACACAAGCATTTTCTTTTAATGGAATAGGTCAAATTCCATCTTGATCCACAACTGACTACCACAAATACTTGACTGCACCCAGTAACCTTTCATAGCTGGATTAGAAATCCAGGTGGTCCAGCACTAAGTATAATAAGTTGCTTGCAAGTCACTGGTTGTGATCTTCAGGTCTAAAGGATACTTATACCCATATTGTCTCATTAACTCTTGATAGAGAGTATCCGAAAATGAGTCACGTTCGGTGAAATGTACTCTACACTTTCACCTGTATGTCATACCAGTGTCTCTACACTCCTTGGTTAAGAGGATAACCACAAATATGATATAATATCTTATAATTGATAGTATTATGGCCTTGTCATAGTATATCATTTGATCATGAACTTTTTAAGGACCTTCAAAGATAAATCCTCCTTTATTGTAGAAGAAATCCTAAGAGCTTCATTACTATTATGAGTTTAAGAAGATGTTCTTGTAATGAATAAACTGTCAAATAACTTTTATTAATATATCAATTTATATACTATTTACATTAGCACAATCATCAAATGATTAGCTTTAGAATACATTCCCAACAGCGGCCTCCCCCGAGGCTATCAGCTCTGTGCTTGTTCGCATGGATGCCAACGAGACATAGAAGCCAATTTACTACACCAGTAAGGTGCTTCATGATGCGGAGACTAGATATTCCAGAATTGAGAAGATTATCTTTGCCCTGATCGTCTTCGCCCAGCGCTTCGGACCCTACTTCCAAGCTCACCCGATTGTGGTGGTCAAGGATCAACCACTCAGGGCAATTCTCTCTCGTCCTGATACCTCTGGCCGATTGGCAAAGTGGGCACTCAAGCTGGGAGAATTTGACCTATCGTTTTGACCCAGTCGGCCATGAAGTCCCAGATCTTAGCAGATTTTCTGGTCGAGTGCACCTGGACAGAGGAGCAGCCGAAGGAGCCCCATACAAACCCCTCGCACATCACAATCTAGGGAAGAGGGGAGGACTAGATCCTTCATATGGACGGGGCATCAAATTCTCAAGAAGCGGGGTAGGCCTCATCCTAGCAAGTCCGAATGGTGTTGTGACCAAGTACGCCCTTCGTTTCCTCTTCTCGGCCACAAACAACCAGGCTGAGTATGAAGCCTTACTGTTAGGGATGAGACTAGCACGGGAGCTCGGGGTGAAATGCCTTAGAGTCTTCACTAACTCCCAGCTCATCTCTGGTCAAATCAAGGGGGAGTACGAGGCTTAAGATCCTACTATGTCTCGTTACTTGAGTATGGTACAGTCACAAGCCTCTCCCTTTACTCACTTCAGTGTCAGTTACATCCCTCGAGGGAAGAACGCTAGAGCTGATGCTTTATCTTGACTAGCCACTTCGGCTGACGGGACCTTGGGGAGAACCTATGTGGAGCATATGGAAGCCCCAAGCATCGATATTGTAGAAGATGGATGTTTATATCTGGTACTTCACTAATGGCACCCTCCCAGTCGACCCCGCTAAAGCCAAGCTATTCAAGTGGCGAGCATCCAAGTTCCTGGTGCTCGATGGACAATTATATCGAAGATCCTTCTCTCACCCTCTCCCCAAATGCGTCGGTCCTGCAGACGCTGACTACATCCTCCGTGAGATCCATGAGGGTATTTGCGAAAACCACTTGGGGGCAGAGCGTTATCTCATAAGGCCCTACGCCAAGGCTACTACTGGCCTACCATGCGGGAAGACGCGGCCGAGTTGGTCCGAAGTGCGATAGCTGCCAACGATACGCTAATATTCAATGACTGCCAACCTCTTAGCTGAGCCCCTTTGGCTCCATGGCCCTTTGCCCAATGGGGGATGGACATTTTGGGACCATTCCTTCCAGCCTCTAGTCAGCGGAAGTTTCTGCTCATTGCCATCGACCATTTCACTAAGTGGGTAGAGGCCGAAGCACTTGCCAAAATCATCGAAGCCAAGGTGAGGAACTTCTTTTGAAGTCTGTTATCTGTCGGTTCGGACTATCCCATACCCTTGTTACCGACAATAGTCGACAGTTCGATAACGCTCCTTTCAGAGAGTTTTATGCCGAACTGGTCATATGTTAGAGGTTCACTTCTATCGGTCATCCACAATCGAACGGAGCGGTTGAAGTGACAAATCGGATTATCCTTCAAGGGCTTAGGACATGTCTGGATGATTTCAAAGGAAGATGGGTGAAGGAGCTCCGAACATGCTGTGGGGTATCACACAATGCTCCGAACCCCCACAGAGGAAACTCCTTTCAGCCTTGTGTTCGGATCGGAGGCAGTCATTCCGATGGAGATTGGCATCCCTAGTCCCCGGATATAATCATATGATGAGGGGGACAATCCCAGCCAGTTAAGAGCCAACCTTGACCTCGTTGAGGAAGTCCGCGATCAAGCACGACTCAAAATGACTTCCTACCGACAAAGGATCACAAAGTAATATAATGCTTGAGTTCGCCCTAGAACATTCCTCCCTAGAGACCTGGTCCTCAGACGAGCCGAAGTCTCCAAACCCACGGAGGGGGGAAAGCTATCACCCAATTGGGAAGGACTTATCGAGTCACCGATGCACTTCATCGCGAAGCATACCGGATTGAAGGATTGGACGGGAAGCCTCTCCTCGCACCTGAACGCAGACAATCTCCGTCGGTATTATCAGTAAAGTGTACTGATATCATAGCTTGAGCATGTTTACTAAAATAATATTTACTTTTTCACTAACAAAAGTGTCTTCAAGCAATCTTACTTCTTCAGCTCAAGCCCAACTCAGTGTCGGCACTCAAGCCCGACTCCGCATCGGCACTCAAGCCCGACCCAGCATCGCACTTAAGCCCAACTTCGCATCGGCACTAAGCCCGACCCCGCATCGGCACTCAAGCCCGACTCTGCATCGGCACTCAAGCCAGACCCAGCGTCGACACTCAAGCCAGAATCCACGTCGGCACTCAAGCCCGACCCAGCGTCGGCACTCAAGCCCGACCCAACGTCAGCACTCAAGCTTGACTCTGAGTCGGCACTCAAGTCTGACTCCACGTTGACACTCAAGCCCGACCCTACGTCAGCACCCCAGCCCGGCTTGCATCGGCACCCAAGCATGAGGTTGGATCAGCGCTTATTCAGACAATTTCGTTTAGGTCTCAACTTCAACCTCAAGTCAACTCCAGTTTCGACTTCTCCTACGTCTTGACTTCGGCCTTGACACCTACAAGTATCGACTGTCTCAACTACGGCTCCAAGTCTTGGCTACAGCCCAGGTTTCTATTTTGGCTTCTGCCTCACCTAACCCTAGCTACGGTTTCGGTTCCTAGCTCGGATCTACACTCTCGGCCCGGCCCCCATTCTAGAATGAGCGTCTTGGCAACTACGAAAGCAAATTCCAAAGACTTCAAAAGTGTATTTTCATTGATTGTAAAAAGTCTTACAAAGTTGCCGACCCTAGTCGGGCCTCATTACAAGGAAAAATAAAAGAGATGCAGTGTTCAGGGCTCGGCCGATGCTGGATCATCGTTGGGGAAGGATGTTCTGCTTTGTCTGGTTCTAGGTCACCGATTCCCTCAAGACCGTAGATTCTCACTTTAGCCTTACAATCTTGGAAGCCCACATTGTATGCGAAGGCAGTGGCCTCGGCCAGCTCCTCTTCATAACTAGAGTCGCCTGAAGCTCTCTACGGCCTCGACGGCCTTCTTTTCGATCGCAACAATCTTTTCTTTGGCAGTCCAGCCACCTTCATATCAGCTATTTTGGCATCGAATTGGCGGGCGATCTCCTCGGCATTTTCTACCCGCTCCTCGGCCACTTTTATTTCAATAATGACAGAATGTAGTCGATTCTTCAATACGAACACCTCTGACTCCACCACCTTTTGCTTCTCCTCTGCCGCCCGAGCATTATCGAGCTCATGGGCTGCCTGGCATTGAGCTTCCTCAAGCACCTCTTCTGCCCTTTTTGCCCGGGCCAAACCCTCGGATCGGGCAGCCTCGGCCCTTTCTACCCGGGCCAAACCTTCAACTCGAACCGCTTCCAAGGCCCTCTCGGCCCTTTTTGCCCGGGCCAAACCCTCGGCTCTGGCCGCCTCCAGAGCTTTCTCGGCCTTTTTTGCTCTAGCCTAAGCTTGGCTAACCTCTTTATGCGAATGGCCGAGGGTGGCCTCGGCTTGGGATAGGACGCTTTTGATGGCGGCCAAGGAGTTCATCGCCTGCACAAGCAAATTACTCGGGTTAAGTGACAAGGAAAATTCTTAATGAAGACTATTGATAAAGGGGGAAACACTTACCCAAAGGTGAGCCACAGAGGCTTCACAGAAGAAGATGGAGGTCCCTTGGTTCTAGAGGACCCTCTGAAGCTCAGGTACTCAAACCTGAGCCATCGTTCGCTTGGCCCAATGGCTGTGGTGCTCGAGGATAGACCGAAAGGAAGGCACTTCATCTTCGTCTTCCTCCGTGGTCTTGGCGGGTGCCAGAGCCACTGGTGCCGGGTCAAAGGCTGACGATGCCCCTTCTTCCGTTGGCACTACTGCCTGTGGAGGCTCTTCGGCTGGTGGAGCGGCCTCTGGAGCTGACCCTGTGGCCGATGCGATCGGCTCCACCTCGAGAGCGGCAAGCGGTGGTGATGGCGAAATTTCAACCCTCGATTCTTTCGGGGGCATGTCGGTGAGATCAATGTGGGCCTCTCGGTCCGCTCGAGGCTTGCGGATGAGTGGAGTTGGGGATCGGGACAGCACTAGTGAGGGTGACTAAGGCCTCTTCCTTGATCCTTCGGCCTCTTCATTTCTCCCCATGGCCCCTCCGCCCTCGGCTTTCTTTTTGGCCTTGACTTTGGCCCTCTTCTCGGCGGGGGATCTATCCACTTGGCTCTTCTTTCCTTGGCCATAGCCTTTCTCACTGCTTGGATCGACCATAGCATATCTGCATAAGTCAAAGGACTTGGTAAAAAAAGGGGGGGGGGGGGGGGGGGGGGAGGGGGGAAGAGAGAAGAGAGCAAATGATGATGTGGGTGAAGAGGGGAAAAGTCATGGCTGCTCACCACTACTCGAAATGAGGCCTGCTAGCCGAAGGTTTCCCTCGGCCAATAGTTGGTTGCATCGGGGGACGTCGGCAGTTATCAGCTGCCCGAATGCTTCTTGGTCCCTTGGGAGTATAGTCGATCCTTGTTCGGCTCGGTATTGGAGTCCCCCACTGTCCTCACCCCTCAACTTGAGCAAAGAAAAACCTATCTTTCCACCCCTTGATGGACATAAGAAGATATAGTTTAAGATTCTGGTTGGTCTAGGGGCAAAGGACCATCACCCCCAACTGTTTCCTAAGGGTATAAAAGCATCGGAAAAGAGAGATCCTAGCTTCTATCCCATGGATGTGATACAGCACTAAGAAACCGATGATGGTCCGAATGGAATTCGGAACCAACTGTGCTGGTGCTAAAGAGTATCTATCCAAGTGGTTAAGTATGAAAGGATGAATGGGTAGGCGAAGGCCGGCCTTGAAGTAGGTTTCGTACAGGGCAACTCTACCAGGACAGAAAGAAGTTACCCTATCTTCAAGAAGAGGTCGGAATAAGTGGATGCTAGTGGGGAGGTTGTACTTGGCCTTAAGATTTATTATCTCTTGGGCAATCATGCTAGAGGAAGTCCACTTGGGGGATTGCCTCACGGTGGAGGATGAGCTGGCGACGGTCGGACGGCACCGAATGGGGCCCGTCCGGCGATCGAGCGACTCCTGACGGGAGACCGTCTGGCGGCTAGCCACTGCTCTAGTAGGACCCTATCTGTGGAGGAGGTGGACCAGCTGGGTGCTGGGGACGGAGAAGGCAGCGAAGGATCGATAGAATAACCCCCAGAATCGGAAATGGAACACGATAGGGATGAATCCATGGAAAGGATGAACTAAACTAGAGGAAGGATCGGAAAGCTGAACTGGAACGGAAGGCTCGGGAAGAAGGAACATGGCCAGAAGAAGATGAACAGGCGCTCGAGCGAGATCAGAAGGAGGAAGAAGGAAGCAAAGGCAGTAGAAGCGGCTCAAGTCAGGGATGACTCCTTTTATAGCCTCGTCGTTTCAAATCATCCTGCCTGGTTCGATTTGGCCTCGTGCCCGCTCGCCACTAGAGATCATTTCGACAACCACTCGATGCGCAGAACGTGAGGGGCACCACCAATGATGGGACAGCGGTGACCTTACCGCAATAATGGTGTCCGTCTTTTCGCAGTTTCGTACCCGAGGAGAATCCCTCTTGATCTCAACGGTTAGAACGGACGAGGCGGTGGCGTTGCAGCACCCGATGCCTCATTGAAGAAGTATGGCCTTTGGGGATGTGTCCTCTTAGTAGCTGCTGGCGCACGAAGATCATCCATTAGGTGATATATAATGCCCCTTTCACTGGTGATTATATGCCTACCCATCTCAGGGGCGGGGGCATCTGATGTGGCTGATCACGCCCCCAGGCGGTGGAGTAACAGTCTAAATGATTCTCAGAGGCAAGTAATAATTTGGTAGCTAGTCTCAGCCTTGGCCTCGGCTTTGGCCTCGGACTTCACTTCGGCCTCAGCCTCGATTGCGGACTTCACCTCGGCCTCGGCCTCGGTCGCGGACTTCACCTCGGCCTCGGCCTCGATCGCGGACTTCATCTCACCTTCAACATCGGCCCCGAGCCTAGCCTCGGCCTCGCCTCGAGCCCCGCCTCGGCCTCAATATGTCCCCAGCCTCTAGCCTTGGCCGCTAAACCAACCCCGAATATGGTTTCCAGCAACCTAACAAGTACCCAGGGCTGCCACGTAACCTACTAATCTACTCTTTCAAAGACTACAGACGGTTACCGTTATTTACGGTGCACGTCTAGCAACAACGCGCCTACCTACTACTCATGGCACCGCTTTTGATGAGCAACGTGATTCAACAGTCGACCACGAAGGGTAAGAGGGACATCCGAATAGGTATAAAAACCTTCACTCACAATGAGGAAGGGGATTGAACTCTCACACTGACTCATTTTCAAAAACTGTTCTCCAGACCACTAACTAGAGCATTGGAGGGTCCCCGCTGGAATCACCGGTCCAAAACTTTGTTGCAGGTTTTCATCTAAAGAAGGAGGCCCTGTCAACTTCTAGAAGATCTCTGAAGCTTTCTTCTCATTCGGTGCTCTTAGGAAGTGATCTGGCAGCAACAATACCTTATCAACTCTCTTTCTTTTCTAAAATATACTTCTTTGCAAAGCAAAGATTGTTAGAACTCTCGATGTGGGCAATTTTCATAAGAAGCTTAAAAGTCAACAGTCTAGTAGGACATCTAAGAAATTTTTTAGATCGAAAGAGAAGAGGATGGGCAATTGCACACTCTTAGATGCACATAAACCCACCTCTATTATAGCTTGATTGATTGTTCATGACAGAATAACATGTCAGCTATTTTATCAATTTTAATTAATTTTATTTTACAAAATATCAAAAATAAAATATTTTAAGATATAAAAATTTAAGCTATATATATATATATAACTTCTTTTATTTTTAAATATATAAGAATTTTAAAGCTATGCCAATTTTGAAGCTATTCATTTTTTCTATCTTTTTTCATGTTTCAGATTCGTGAATTAAGAATAAGAAAGGTAATCAAATCTAAACTTAATTATATTCGAATATAGTTAAGTCTTGATTTAGTTATCTTTTTCGTTCTAGAATCTATATAATTCATGAATTCTAAATATGAATTATAGAATTTAAGAATAAGAAAGGTATTCAAATCTAAACTTAACCATATTCGAATATGATGACGCCCGATCACTGGTCCTGAACATCGGGAGAAGGGAGCAGATTGATTAGCGGATCCTTGTTTCAGCGGGCTGCCTGCAAAAAGTTCAGAACCGAAGGGGTACTCCAGTGGGGACCCTTCGATGCTTAAGTTAGCAACCAAGGTCACAGCTGAGGAAGAGCTCGAATGAGCTCTTTTTAGGATGAGAAGAGTCCACAGAGAGGAGGAATTTTCCTCTGGGTATCAGGATAGCAAGTCTCTAAGTTTTTCGTCGTACCTGATTATTGAGTGAATTCACCTTTTTATAGGGGATTGACACTTACATAACCATATGGGATTCCATGAAAAAGAAATGTCCGCGGAGTTCTTGGGGGTTGCGTGAATCTGGATCGGTTGGTGGGTCCTATCCCATCAGAGAGGGAAAAAATGGTGGTTGGTGGGCTACGTTCCATCAGTCAGTGGGGCTATCAGGTAGTTTGGTCCAGTCCCATCAGCGGCGTGGCCAGTGGGTAGTTGGATCTGGTGTTGTCAGGTGGCACAGGTCAGAAAGGTGGTGGCCTGAACTGCTAGGGCTGTACTGGAGCCGACTTGGAGAAATCGGGGGCGCCTTGACTCTCCTGAGGGCGTCGAGGCTGAGCTGGGCCAACCAGGGATGGTCGGGGCCAACTCTACCGACCAGGAGGTGCCAGGGCAGGGCCGACCAGGAATGGTCGAGCCGACTCAACGAGCTCGGAGATGCCGGGGCCGAGCGAGGCCGATTCGGCGGGCTTGGAGATGCCGAGATCGAGCGGGGCCGACCAGGAATGGTCGGGGCCGACTCGGCGGGCTTGGAGACACGGGGCCGATCGGGGCCGACCAGGAATGGTCGGGGCCGACTCGGCGGTCTTGGAGACACTGGAGTCGAGAGAAGCCGACCAGGAATGGTCGGGGCCGACTCGGCGGGCTTGAAGATGCCAAGGCCAAGCAGAGCCCGCCGAGTCGAACGGGGCCGACCAGGAATGGTCGGGGCCGACTCGGCGGGTTTGGAGATGCCGGGGCCGAGCGGGGCCGACCAGGAATGGTCGGGGCCGACTCGGCGGGCTTGAAGATGTCGGAGCAAGCAGGGCCGACCAGGAATGGTCGGGGCCAACTCGGTGGGCTTGGAGATGCCAGGGCCGAGCGGGGCTGACCAGGAATGGTCGGGGCCGACTCGGCAGGCTTGGAGACGCCGGAGCCGAGCGGGGCCGACTAGGAATGGTCGAGGCCGACTCGGCGGGCTTGGAGACGCCGGGGCCGAGCAGGGCCGACTCAGCGGGCTTAAATATGTCGGGGCTGAGCGGAGCTGACCAGGAATGGTCGGGGTCAACCCGGTCTTGGAGACGCCGGGGCCGAGCGGGGCCGGCCAGGAATGGTCAGGGCCGACTCGGCGGGCTTGGAGATGCCGGGGCCGAGCGGGGCTGGCCAGGAGTGGTCGGGGCCGAATCGACGGTCTTGGAGATGCCGGCACCGAGCGGGGCCGGCCAGGAATGGTCGGGGCCGACTCGACGGGCTTGGAGACACCGGGCCGCACTAATGTTTTGTCGAACTTGCCCTTGTGGCTATACCAGCCACATCAGATGCCCCCCGCCTCTGAGCACTAAGGACTACGTGTCTGTAGTCTTTTGGGTGAAAGGGGCGTAAAAATTCAAAAAATGATTGCCTCCTTAGTGCGCTTTCAATGGCTTGATGAGCTGGCGCTTCGTCCGAGGCAGTGTTGCCTCGAAGATCTCCTGCAATCATGCGGTAGGTGGGGGCTGACATTGGCGTCGTACGCTGCAGAGAGGAAGCTCATTGGGGAATGAAAAAAGGCAAGGGTCATCATTGTTTCTCTGCTTTCTATGCTCTGCGATTGGTCAGGGATCACGCTCCTCGGGACGAATCGAGGCGGCACGTCTTGGGCGCAAGCGAGATTTTCGGCTGACAGCCCTTGGCGCAATAGATGTGTGCCACGTGGCGGGATCTCGAGCGTCATTGGCCGGAGATGGAGGGTATAAAAGCATTTCAAGAGCCTGAAAAACTTTTACGCTGCCATTGCTTTCTTCCATCTTCTTCTTCCCTGAGCTCTTCTGCGACCTGAGCCCTCCTAACTCCCAGGTCAGTTTCATCCTTTACCTCACCCATGGACCGTCGTGCCGTTAGGGAGGGTAAGAGACCCGTAGAAGAGTCTTCCCATTCCAGTAGTGAAAACCGAGCCCCTTTAGCTAGCCAAATGCCTTGGCCGGTGGGCAGCATCACCATCCGCGACCGATCGAGGGCGATAGGATCTCCGTCTACCTCAGGCTCCCCTATGAGGGCAATCCCTGTGTCCTCCCGCCTCCGGCACTTCCTCCGGCGGTGAATTCTGATCCAGCAGGTCCAGCGGGGGTGGCCTCAACTATGACCCTTGAGGATGTAGAGGCCGTTAGGGCTAAGTACCTGGTCCCTGATTTCATCGGCCTGTCCGCGCCGGGTCCCGAAGATAGGGTGACCTCTGACCACCCCTGTCGGGTCGCTCTATATGAGGAGTTCTTCCTATGCGGACTGCGCCTTCCTTTCCATCCTTTTTTTCTAAACCTCTTAGATAAGTATAGGTTAGTGCCGCGCAGTTGACTCCGAATTTGATCCGAATCATCTGCGCCTTCGTTATCCTTTGCTACTTCCAGGAGGCCCGGCCAGGGCTGTCTCTATTCCGAGCTTTCTATAAGCTCCACCGTCAGGGTGAGGGGGCCTAGTGGGCATTTACCGTTAGACCGAGTAGAGCCTTCCCTTTAGGTCTCCCGTCCAAAATTAGGGGATGGAAACCTCGATTCCTTTTTGCCCATGTCGAGGGGGTAAGGGCTGCGTGGAGGGAGCCAGACACTAGTTCCAATAATGATTCCACCGTAAGGGATAGGGACAGGGAACTATTCACCCAATTGTCTAATTGCCAAATCCCCAGCTACAAGGAACTCATGTCTGAGGAGAACCTGGTAGAGGCTGAGTTGGCCCCGGCGGCCGGTGAGCTTGACGCCCGACTTCTTCTGTCTCGATCCAAGATTTGTTGTACGCCATTGCTAATGCCTGTCACCCTTTTGGTGCAGCGATGAAGGTCTTCGCCAGCGATTTCGAGGCTGCCTTGAGACAAAAGAGGCAGGCGACCGGAGAGACGTCCAGGCCGGCGAAGAGGATTCAAGAAGGGAGCCGGCCAGGTCGATTGAAGCCCTCACGGACCCGACGCTTACGAAAGAGCCGGCTGAGAAGAAGCCGTTAGAGGAGTAGTCCCGGAGCCGGACGGGGCCGAAGTTGAAAAAGGAGAGATTCTGGCCACCACTGAGCCGATGGTGGTAGTTTTAGATGAGGAGGAGGTTCTTGCCGCCGCCGATGTGCTCGAGGCGGGGCGGGTCACAATCGCTTCCGGCCCTCCGACTGCTGCAGAGCCGGGAGTGGAGAATGCTTCCCTAACCACCGGCGAGGGGGAGCCAGTTGCCAGGGAGCCCCGGGCTAGGGCAGAGGTGACCAATAAGCGGGGAGGCGAGCTAGGGAGCTCATCCCATCAACGACACGTCGCCCGACCCACCCTCAGGTCGAAGGTCCGGAGGAGGGACTGACGCGGCCGGTCCACACATTGAGCGGGGTCGGCCAGGAATGGTCGGGGCTGACTCTACCGACCAGGAGGTGCCGGGGCGGGGCTGACCAGGAATGGTCGGAGCCAATTCGGCGGGCTCGGAGACGCCAGGGCCGACCAAGAATGGTTGGGGCCGACTCGGCGGGTTTGGAGACGCCGGGGCTGAGCGGGCCGACCATGAATGGTCGGGCTGACTCGACGGGTTTGGAGATGCCGGGGCCGAGCGGGGGCCGACCAGGAATGGTCGGGGCCGACTCGGCGGGCTTGGAGATGCCGGGGCCGAGCGGGGCCGGCCAGGAATGGTCGGGGCCGACTTGATGGGCTTGGAGACGCTGGGGCCGAGCGGGGCCGATGAGGAATGGTCGGGCCGACTCGGCGGGCTTGAGATGCCGGGATCGAACGAGCCGACCATGAATGGTCGGGGCCGACTCGGCGGGTTGGAGACGCTGAGGCCGAGCGGGGCCGATCAGGAATGGTCGGGGCCGACTCGGCGGTCTTAAAGACGCCGAGGCCGAGCGGGGCCGGCCAGGAATGGTCGAGGCCGACTCGGCGGGCTTGGAGACGCCGGGCCGACCAGGAATGGTCGGGACTGACTCGGCGGCCTTGGAGATGCCGAGGCCGAGCGAGGCCAGCCAGGAATGGTCAGGGCCGACTTGGCGGGCTTGGAGACGCCGGGACCGCACTAATGTTTTGCCGAACTTGCCTTTGTGGCTATACCAGCCACATCAGAATATAATTAAGTTTTGATTAGTTATCTTTTTCATTCTAAAAATTACATAATTTATGGGTTCTAATTTCTAAATATAAAAAAAAGATAAAATAACTTTTAAATTTTCTGAATTCAAAGATAAAAATATGACCTTATATATATATGTCTGTCACCGGATCCTAAAGTTTGAATTCTCGGCTGCAATCATTTCACGCGAAGCTTTTGGTGAGAAAGGCCTTCGTCCTCCAAAACTATTCCGGTAGCGAGCGGGGTCGTAATCATGCATCATGATCGGCGTAGTTTTGGGGAATGATTGCATCCGTGGACCCAGTTGCATATTGTCCGTCATTAGCCCTTGGATTCTAAATATATACCTCAAGATTCGTACACGTACACGTACACGAAGCCATTTAGGAGCCAGAGGTTCCGCTGGCCCTCTGTTTCTATTTTCACGTCTTTTCCTTCTCACCGCTTCCTTTGCTGCTGGATTTTGCGGTATCACTCCACGCCGCGTCCTGATAAAACAGCTGGCACATCCTTCCTGATATGGAAAATGGCCGTACGGAGCATATATGTAGGGTTGCAACTCGAGCGCATGAAGCTTGAATTTTTTTAAACCTTAATCCTAATTTTATTTGTAAAATATTAATTTTAATTCTAACTCTAATTCTAAAACTTTAATTTTAATTCTATTTTTAAAAATTAAATTTGAGTTGAGTTTTGGATTAAAATTAGGATTGATAAAAAAATAAAATATTTTTTTCAAAGTAAATAAACATCAAATTATGGATACATAGATAAAAAAATAAAATTTCTTACCGAATGCATAAGCTCGACTCGAGGCTTTAACATTGTATTAAAAAAAAATCTTATCTGAAACAAAAAGAGAGAGATGCCATAAATAAAGAAGATAAGGAAGCGAAAAGTCAAACGAAATATGCGGATGGTCCGACTTTATGTTTGTTCTTTTCCTCCTTCGACCGACGGTCTTGTCTTCCTCGCCTCAAGTTGGTCATCTCGTCCGATTCGACTGGCGCCCTCAATGCCCCAAAAATCTGATGCCGATAAGCTACCCTTCCGTTCGGGTAACCCTCAGGTTCGGATTGCGGTCAACTCAAACTCGGATCAATTGCAAATCGGATCGAGTTAAACCCAAGTCTTTCGGGTTCGGGTTGGATAAACATGACCAGGTTCGGATTGAACACGGCCCAAGTTGCACCCCAAATAATATGTCTATTTTTTTTTTCTCTCTTTGCATAAAAATTTCTTTGCACCCAGGTGAAATTTACGTGAAATTCTGCCATGAACATTGATCGACCGATCTATGATAAGGTGTATCGTTTAATGATAACAAACATATCCCTAATTATAACAGTTATTATTTATCTCAAAATATATCTTAAAATATTTTATGGATGTTTAGAACAATGGTTATTACAAAGACCACCATAACAACATTATACACATAGAGCAAACGGAGAGAACTATGGAAAAGGATAATCCTATTTACTTTCAAATCAACGATAATCAAGTTGAGGAAATATTATTTTTTAAAAATATAAATTTTAAAGAAAAAATTAATTTAAAAATATAAGTTTGAAAAGATATAATATTGTTAAGAGAAATAGCATGAGTAAATAATGGCTGTCATTTATATTATAAGGGATTATTATAATGTTAGATATTCTTTTCTTATCATTTTGTATATAATATAGAGGAATTGTTCATAGTAAAGTTTACTTTTGATCCTTAAGTTTTAATAAAAAAATATTTTAATCTTCAAACTTACTTTTAATAGTTATAACTTAATCTCTTATATTTTATAAATATTATATTTCTGATGTCTATTATATGGCGTAAGGTAAAAGTGATAGAATAAATAATGCATCACTCTTGATGTAAATAAGCGGATTATCAATAAAATATGAGGGATTAAATCAGAATAAGGGAAAGTTTTAGGATCAAGAAGTGTGTATGTGTGTTTGACTCTATATATATATATACACATGCATATATGTACATATGTATACATACATATATGTCTACACATATATTGCTTACATAACATAACCTTTGAATTTTCTCATTGAAACTCTTATGTGCCATTTTCTTCCTCTATTTTTCAGCATAGCATCGGTTGTTAGCACCATGTGTGATGTCTTATGAAGTGAAGTGTTATATAACTTATATATATAAGCAATATATGTGCAGTAAAAGAAATATAAAGAATCTTTGAATTTTTTCACTGAAACTCTTCTATGCTATTTTCTTTCTCTGTTTTTCTGGACAGTATCAGAACAACTGATATGATCTTTCTGAGTCCACTTTGTGTCCCTATTTCTATTTAAGAATATATATATATATATATATATATATATACGCGCACATGTATATATATATATATATATATATATATATATATATATATACAATATATATGTATGTGTATATATGTGTATATATATGTATATATATATGTATTATATATATGTATATGTATATGTATATAATATATATGTATATGTATATATGTATATATATGTATATGTATATGTATGATGTATATATATGTATATGTATATATATATGTATATATGTTATATATGTATATATATATATATACATACACATATATACACATACGTCTATATTGTCTATGTATGTATCATGTGTGCATGCATATCTATATATATATATATATATATATATATATATAATATATATATATATATATATATATATAGGCATACTTCTATTTTTAACTTTTGCCATGATCTCGCATAAGTTTTTATGCGGTGCCGAGCTTTGGGGGAGGATGGCATCTTCTACGCGTCGACGCGGCAAGGACCGCGCCTCGGCACGCCTCCGGAGGGCAATGAGTTAGGAGTGGTGGGCCCGGCCCGGGCACACAATTGGACCACCAGAGGAGGCAACGGCATGTTTTGTCTCGACGGATGGCTCCATCGAACCGTAGAATTGGTGGACCCGTCCGGAAGAATCAGAAAACAAGGTTGGTGGATTTTGATTGGAATGGATACCAGGGGCCAGAATTATAACAGCGTCCAATGTTTCTACTTTGGGCCCCATTGTAGATAGAGATGGATGAGAATGGGTTCGGCTTGGCCCAGTTCGACTAGTTTTACTTTTTTTAAGATTTGCCCTCCGCTATTTCCCAAGTCTCAAGGGTTTTTGTTTTTATGTTTTTTTTTTACAAGAATTTCTTTCTCGTACCATACCTCAGGCTCTCAATTAACACAAGCCCAGCTGTCAAAAAGAAAAATAGTCTAATTTCTATATATATGAATGCACAATTATGGAGGCTAGCCCCAACGATCATAAATTAGAATATAATAATTATAATGCTGATAGATTTCTCTCTCTGTTAAATATAAATCTATAAGTCTTCCACCACTTTGACCTCATAATTAAAGGCTAATCACATGCTCATTTTGCAATGCACAATAATACATGAGTTAGCTATATAGATAATCAATGAGAAGCTTTATTAATGCATGATAGTTAGTTATGAAGATGATTCTATAAGTAAGTCTTGCAATTAAGCTTAGAAATATCAAACACTTTTTTTTTTTTTTTTTACTGAGGTTTTTCTATATTTAAGATAAACTTATTCCTTCCTATTTGACAAGTACTTTTGGTGAGGAAAAAAAAAATTCTTAACTTATTAAAACACTTTACACATTAAGCTTTATGTAGATGTCGAACTTTCTCTTTTTTTTTTTTCTTCTTTTTTACTAAAATATCTATATACATATATATTATTCATTAAGAAGCTTTAGATGCAATAGTTTTTAAGTAGGATTCTAAAATTTTGATTGTTACCTCTAAATTTAATGAGCTGATTTTAAACCATTCTACAAACCTAGAATGCTTATCATTTATAGAACTAGTAAAACAAAATTGCCTAAAATTTACACAGTAAACAAATTATTGTTACAAAAATTAATAGCACATTTTCTTTAATGTCTGATCTAAAAACATATTAATTGCACTATTTTTGAAATAAATTGACGATTGTTTCAATAACTATATCTCAACTTTATTTAATTTGCTGCAAGTATGAACCCTCTTGGTAGATCAGAGGGTATCAGTACCAATTCATAGAAAAAATACAAATACTAAGCAAACCAAGATACCCGGTACCTACGAACCGCAACGCCTCACGCAACGATTAAATATCCTTTATCAGAGCAGCGGGTGACCAGATCGCAGCCTGCCACCGCTCACCGGTTTTTGGCTGCTCGCCGCCGCCGCCGCCTCGAGGTGGAGAGTTCCTCCCGGGTCTCGATCGATCCGCCGAGCCCCTCTGGTCCACTTAACGGCGGTCGGGTCGCTGACCGACGGAATGTTCCGTGGGATCGGGCTGGCGCCGTCACGAACGCCGTTAGATGCTTAGCTGGAGGGCGATGGAGCGCATAGGTTCCCTGAGCTCGCCAGCTGGCACGGCACACCGCACATGGTCAGCTGCCCCTGTCGCGAGGGCGCTTCAAATTACCAAAACACCCCCACTCGTCTCGCAGTAACTCCTCGGCTTCTCCGTCATTCCGTGCAGTGAATGGAGGGTATTCACGACATCCTCCGCGGGTTTTAAAATCTCTAGCTTGCGTAAGAAGAGAAGTCTGTAGAGTACGGAATCTAGCCATAAATTTTGCATAGAAAATTGGGCGAAGAAAGGCGCCGATAGCAAATCAATATTTAGTATTTACACGCAAAAAAATTAATTAACGGTAATCGTAAAGATTTATGTAAATTTAACAAATTAACAACATGAGGAGAAAGAAATCAAGCTCATTAGGCGATCCGATATCCAATTAAATTATACGAGGGAGGGAGGAAATAATAACAGTATATACGATGGATAGACAAGGACGTGGACGGTGTTTAAGGTTTTGGTCAAGAAAATTAGGACAGTTTGTGAATGAAATAAGGTAATTAGAAAGACGGAGAATTATCGGATTTTTGATTGGGAATAAGATGATCATAAAAAGAATTTAATGGGGAATAAGAAGATAGTTTATTATAGAGCCGAAACCAAATGTAGATTAATCGGAGTGATAATTGGATCTTAATCGGCGAGTTACGTTCCCTGGAATGGAATATATTGAAACAATGGTAAGGGGGTTTAATCAACTCATTATTAAATTTAAAATACTCCATCGTTTGATTTAAAAAACAAAGGGAAATTTGCGAGAAAAGCGGAGATCAAGGAAAATGGAATACAGTATTTGTACATGGAGATAGGGAGAAAAGCTAGAGGAGGACAACAGCGTTGCTCGTGAAACAGTAGGGGGGAGAGGGAGAGAGAGAGAGAAGGAGAGAGATGGTGGGGCGAAGTGGTGAAAGTATGGCCCTTTTATTTCCTTCCATGCTCTCTCCCTCCTCTGCTTTTATTTTTCGTTTCTCATCTCCTCTCCTCCCTTCTCCTCTCTTTCTCCCTTGTTCTCCTCTCCTGTCCGCCTCCAAATCTACCCACATTCATTCCTTGCTTCCTCCTTTCCAAATCACGAGATCCCCATCTCGCCCACTCTAATCCCCCTCTCTTTTCTAACCCCCTTTCCCTCTTCTTAGCCCTGGGCTATTTCTTCTCTCCTATGTCTCCCACTCTATATCGCTGTCCGAAAACTCTCTCTCGTTCTATTATCGCCGTCTCTCGTAGCCACCGCAGCTAGCGGCGGGCGGTGATCAAAGTGGTGGAGGTGAAGGGAAAGAAAATAGAAGAAGAAGAGAGAGTGGTGGGGTCGCCGGGGGAGATCTAAGCCGCGAGCCAAAGAGGCCCCTTTAGCGCAGATGTCACGCCCCGGCGAGCCGACCGGCCGGACGCAAAGGCCCCATCTTGGCGCCGGGGCCGAGCCCCCCTCCGATCGCTTCCACGCCGCGCTCGCCCTCGACGCCAACAAGCCCGACTCCAAGGACTTCGCCCTCGATCTCGGCTCCCCCGTCTCCCCGCTCCAGCCTCGTGCCTCCTCGGCCGCGGTTACCAACACCAGCAGCAGCTCTAGCTCTTCCGGCTCCGTGACCGGCAAGCCCCGGACGAGCGCCGCCGCCGCCCGGAGCCTCGCCTCCGCCGGTGCTCCTGGGAGGCGGAACCACTCAGGGGAGCTTTCCGGCGAGAGTAGCCCTACTGCCTTGGACGGCAGGAATTTGAGGCCCGGTCACCGCCGGACCGGCTCCAGCCCTTTCATATGCTCCGGCGGTGGCGGGAGTAGCTCCGCGAGTTCTCCGGTGACCAATGTGCTTCCAGCTGGCAACATCTGCCCCTCGGGGATAATCGGGAAGACGGGCATGATCCCCCAGAGGACGCCGAGGAGCGATGTACTGGGCTCCGGCACCGGGAATTATGGCCACGGGAGTATAATGCGCGGCGGGGCGGCCGGCGCCGGAGCGGCGAAGGTCAGTGGGGACGCGGGGATGGGGAATTTTTGGGATTCGGTGGCGCGAAAGGCAATGGTGAGCTTGGATCTACAGGAAGTGACGAGGGCGGCCAACGAGCAGTACAAAAAGGGGCAGTTCGCGGAGGCGCTGAGGCTCTATGATCGAGGGATTGCGATGTGCCAGCACAATGCCGCGTACCGGAGTAGCCTGGCATCGTGCCGGAGTAACCGGGCGGCTGCGCTGATCGGGCTCGGCAGGTTGGTGGAGGCGGTGAAGGAGTGCGAGGAGGTGGTCCGGCTGGATCCGGTGAACGACCGGGCACACCTGAGATTGAGTTCGTTATATCTACGGTGAGGAATCCTAGATATTTACTCTTCTCGGTTTAAATTCCTTGTTTTGTTTGAGAGATTTGGATAGTTGTGAAGTGGTTGCTGGGGGAAATGTTTGATCTTTCTGAGTTGCATGTGTTGTTCTGATGCCTGTCATGTGCTTCTTGTTTGAAAGATTTGATATTATTGGGTGCAGATCTCTTCTTTTGATCTGCCTATCATATGTTTGTCCTTGGTTGTTGGAGACTGGCTCTGTAAATGCCCTTTTGTTGTCTGATATGAGCTGATACTGTTGCTCAGACCCTTAGCTCGTAGTTTGGTGTGATATGCTGCTCTGTGTTCCCTTTATTTTCACATTGTTTTGCTGTCTATTGTTGTAGAGATATAGGTTCTTTTTGATTTGCTGCTTTCTAGTTTTATTTGTTGTCTGTTTATGCTGTTTCTTTGGCGTTTTAATTTTATTGGTCACTTGGTCTCCTCAGTTATGCGCAATGCTCTTTTCTTTGATTTTTGATGATAAATTTTCCTAACGTTGACCAGCATCATTAATTTATCTATGAAGGATTGCTTGATAGCTATTTAATGGCTAGAAAGAATCTTTTCTTCCTAAAAATCGATTGGATTGCTAGTCCATCTTCATCCAGTCGTTCTTGAAATAGATTTTATTGGAAGTTCTAGAATGAAGTGATTCTGTGATATTCTTCCTTACGCTTTCTCGTTCATATTTCTTTTTTTTTTTTTTTTTTTTTTTGCAGTTTAAGAAGTTTTCTCAATTTGATGAATATAAGTTCATCTATTTTGGATCACTCAATCGTTTTAACTTCAATAATTTTCTTTTATCACATTGTTTAAGCAATTCCTCATGACAGCTTGGGGCAGGTTGAGAATGCAAAGCAGCATATCTACTTTGGGGGCCAGCAGCCTGACCCTTTGGACTTGCAGAAGCTTCAATCAGTGGAGTGGTATCTGGGAAAATGTATGAATGCTAGGAAGATTGGTGACTGGAAGAGTGCACTAAGGGAAGCTGATGCAGCCATTACTTCAGGGGCAGATTCCTCTCCATTGGTACAATTCGTGAATTTTTTTTTTTTGTTTATTGGTTGTTTATTTCTTAGCCCTTATTAGAGGGGATAAATGAATGTAGAAGTCATAATCAGTTGGAATTTGCAGCTGGTTGCATCAAGAGCAGAAGCCCTTCTCCATCTCCATCAGCTTGATGAGGCTGATTCAGCTCTATCAAGTGCTCCTAAATTCGAAACATCGTCGTCATCTTCCTTGCAGACCAAATTTTTTGGTACGCTATCAGATTCCTATATCTACATTGTTCAAGCCCAAGTTGATATGGCACTGGGAAGGTGAGCTTGGTGATTTAAATTTCTGCAAGTTTTTATCATAAAAGAAGTCTCAGATGAATGAGAATGAGCAATGGAATTTTTACAGGTTTGAGAATGCAGTTGCAATGGCTGAGAAGGCCAGGCAGATAGATCCTACAAATACAGAAGTGACAGCAATGTTGAATAGTGTGAGATCTGCGTCAAGAGCTCGAGCTCAAGGAAATGAGCTCTTCAAATCTGGATACTTTGCAGAAGCATGCATGGCATATGGAGAAGGTCTAAAATACGATCCATCAAACCCTGTCCTCCATTGTAACAGGGCCGCTTGCCGGTCAAAGCTTGGACAGTGGGAGAAATCTGTTGAAGATTGCAATGAAGCCCTCCGGATCCATCCCAGTTATACCAAGGCCCTTCTCAGACGTGCTGCCTCCTATGTGAAGGTAACTATCTCTTATGGTCTGTTTGTTGTCCTTTGTTCACTAGATCACATGAGATTAGGATACAAAGAACAGTTTGAAATTATCTGTTTAATGTTTCTTATTGGGTGCATAGCTCGAACGCTGGGCTGAAGCCGTGCAGGATTATGAAGCCCTAAGAAAAGAGCTTCCAGGTGACACTGAGGTAGCTGAAGCATTATTCCGTGCTCAGGTCGCACTTAAAACATCCCGTGGTGAGGAAGTCTCTAATATGAAGTTTGGTGGGGAGGTTGAAGAGATTACTAGCGTGGAACAATTCCAAGCAGCGATTTCTTTACCCGGTAACCTCTCCTTTTCTTTGCTCCCCAAATCTCCTAACCATCAAGCTTTCCATGTTGTTCGCTTGAAAGCTCCTCCAGTCTAGGTGGATGTTCTTTTTACAGGTGTAAACATTTAATTATAATGTTATTGTCAACCTGTTTACATCAATCTGCCTCTTTAGATGAAATAGCCTTTTCCATGGCATGATGGATATTTAAGAGGGGAAAAAATAAAAAATTAAAACTACTTTACGTTCTTGTATTTTATGAGATTTATTTTCAATCAAATGATCAAGCTGTGCACCTGGAATCTCATGTCTTGTGATCAGTTCCTATTAGTATTTTTAATTGTCATGGTATGTCTGGTGCCATAGTTTCTTAAACTTGCTGTGCGATATATGCTATGGCCTTTGTCCATGTAACTAATTGCACTAAGATGGAACTTGTATCATTTCAGGGGCTTCTGTTGTTTATTTCATGGCACCATCAAACCAGCAGTGCACCCAGATTTCTCCATTTGTGGATGCACTCTGTACGGAAAATCCTTCTGCAAATTTTCTAATGGTAATCTGATAATAATCCTTTCATTATGTCTAGTTTCTTGCTGAAGCATTCATCCTTTTTGTGTGGGCGTGTTATCTGATTTTACTGCGTTTGTATTAAAGGTCAATGTCAACGAGAGCCCTGTCCTTGCCAAGGCAGAGAACGTGAGAATAGTCCCAACCTTTAAGATTTACAAGGACGGGATCAGGATGAAGGAGATGATTTGCCCCAGCCAGAAGGTGTTGGAGTTATCAGTGAGGCACTACAGTACCTTGCATTGAAACAGATGGTTCATTTGATACATCTGTGCGCCTCCACCTTCAATTCATACAAAATCAGCTACCACTGCAAACCAGCCACATAATAATTCATTGAGCTGAAGCATGAACCAGAGTGATAGAAACGATCCCATTTTTTCCCTTCACTTTTTTTTCTTAAATTTTATTTATAACCCTTTTCGCCTTTAGTTTAATCCTCGCCCACTTTATTTATTCTTTCCAATTGCAGAACTTGAGTCTCATTTCAACAATTCAGCCCATTCCCTGGTTAGCCTAGGATATGCTCTCAAATTTTCTTACTCACGAATCCACCATTCTCTTCTTCTTGATAAGCTTTAGTGTACCATTTATTGGGCACTGCAGTCATGCAGAGATTGAGGTAGCTGGGAGAGATGACTGCTTGAAATCATTACATGTATATACATATCATATAGCAATTATTGGGGATCCATTCGGAAGATTGGGTGTCAGGTGGTTGGGGAAAGGAGGAGGAGAGTAGATATAATTGATGGTTTTGCTGCTGGTGCTGGTACACCGTTCCATTTTTATGAATAAAAACATGAAAAATTCTTTCTCATGTCATCCCAACGATTTCTCAATTTGTTAGAATGCTTCTTGCCAACTTTCAGAAACACGCGGAAATATTATGTTCATGAGAATACTTAGTAATGAAGCTCCAACTTCACCTCTCTTCTGGTGTTTTCGTACTGACAATAGAGTGTGCATCTGAGAAGCACATATACTCCAGGGGATTCACGCATCAGGGTGATTGATGCTTTGCAATTTGGGGTGTTGGATTTGTTTAGTGGAAGTTCATGCGTAGCAGGTGTCCAAGCGACTGTTCTCTCCCAAATTGAGGGGCTAGGGGCGGGGGGTTGGTTGGGGTATGGACGTGGAGGCCTTTATAAGCGTGAGTGCTGGTGTTCTTGATGTGGTTTGTTGGGTGCATTCATTGCTTTCGGTAGACCATTCCCTTTTTTAAATGCAGTGTCCAATTGAGTGACAAATATTTCAGGTCAGGAGCGTTAAGAGTGAAGACATGTATGCTCTGGCCTATACCCGTCAAATTTTTTTTTAATAAAGATTAATTTTAATGAAAGCCTCAACTTTGTTGTTGGGAAACGGTAAGGTATTATTCTCCTGGCCCTGATAAATTGGCCATTGGGTTCGCAGCCTTGTATCACGAAACTCCAAGGCCTGATCTCTCTTGGAATATCAACTTTCGTACTCGAAGAAAACTAGCTCATGCGCTCCAAAATCACAAGCTGGATGTGGGAACTAAGCCATAATTGTTGTCGATTCTGTGAAATGGATAAGTTTGACTGATGTATCGAGTAACATGAAGGCGGTCCCTCGTCATGGGCTCCATTGATACAATAGGATCAATTAAAGCAGCTTCCAGCTTTAGCGTGAGAAACAGGCGAATCTTGTGACAGCGGCTTGGGAATTAAGAGCAGGAATTTCTTGGTGGAAGCTTAGGCCTTCCAATTCCATACATCAAATACAATTTTTATATTGAAGGTGAACAAAGTTCTCTCTTTTGAAAAAAAAACAAGCTTTACCACTCCACCCTCCACTCTGCTTCAGTCTCCACCCTCATCCCTGCTTCAATCTCTGTGCGCAGTGAATGGTGAGATTGTACGCGGAGGAAACCATCTGCCCTCTCTCTGTTTTATTTGAATGGGGGAGGGAATAGGGCTTGGCAGTGAATGCTGTAATTCTCTGGATGCATGGAATAATTTATTTCTCATACTTTCCCAAAATATTATACATATTGTTAATTTGTGTTCAATGATTTCTTTTACTATTCGAGCATTACACTTTGATGCCCCACTCTATTTCCCTATCTCAATCAAAATTAGGTTGACAAATGTTATCTTTTAATGTGAACGGACTGACTCGGTTATCCATTTGAAAGGAGGTAAAAAGAAAAGAAAAAAATTTAAAAAAGAGAGGCTAAGGTAGTGTTTGATATAGGGGATAAGGAAGGATATCCCCTGGATATCCCTTCTTATTCCCAAATGCTATAACTAGAAGGGATAGATCTGAAAAATTTAACTAGAGGGGATAACCCATGGTTAACCATGGTTAACCATGGGTTATCCCTTGAACTTATTCCCTAGAGAACCCAGGAACAACTAATGTTATCCCTTGATGGTAAATTTGTAATTTTAAAAAAATGCTTATTCCCTCAGCTATCCTCTGGATAAATGCTATTACGTACATTTATCCAAGAATAGCTTTTGGGCTATCAAACACTACCTAAAGGTAACATACAACTAACTAGGACCCGAAACCACGGAAGCTAACTTGGACAAAAGTTTTACTCCTTCCATCGTTGAAGAAGCTATCGATTTTTCGTTCGCAAGTCAGCAGTTGTTTTCCTTCTCTCCCGTTGTTTGTCGGCAGGGATCCGACCCGTGACATGGGTGTCCCACCACCATATCCAAAGGATCCATGGCCAAATATTGTTTCATGGTGTGTGAGGCCTCTGTCATTAAGGAACAAAGAAAAGTTCCCCATGGCTTTATTATCGGCAGCAGTGGGGATGATGAGACCTAACCTGTGATCCCCAGCGTCGTCGTGGCCTTGGGGCAACATAAAAGTTGGTGTGGGCTCGACCTCTTTCCCCCTACCAACTATTATTTTTCTTTCCCACCTTCCTCCCATCCTAACTCGAGTAGATCATTTAGTTGAATGGCCATCTTACGAATTTTGATGTTCTTTTCGTAGCTGAGACCATATGAAGGTGTAGCCATCCCATTAGGGTACTTTTCTTACATCAATACATCCTACAGCTAGAACTAGGAAACAAGTTTGATCTTTGTTGTAACAATTCAGAATTTCACTCAAAAAGACTAATTAAAAAAAAGTATTTTCACTTAACATAGGCTATCATATACTTTATCTATTTAAACAGTATAATTAATTCGTTATTTATCCAAAAAAAATTTGTCCACAATGATTTCTATTCCTCATGAGCTATGAACTGGATCCACTTGATTTCTTCGTCAGCAAAAAAGTTCTAAACCTTTTTTTTTCTTTCTACTTATTTACCTTCCCACTCGAGTTGCACACAATTCTTCAAATTTACTACTGCTACCTTCAAACATCTTTCTATGAGCACTGCCCAACATCGCAGCAGGTAAGTTAAGTCCCCTTGTTGTTGATGTTTTTCAATTGATCCATTCTTCTTTTGATCTTCATTTATTATGGATCCGTTCGATAAATATATTTTTACTCGGCAAGAAACCCCTTTTTAAAAAGAAAAAAAAAATGAAGACATGACATCCATGCTTGTGGTTGCAATAGCGCCTCCATGCAAGCCTTCGGTCACTGACACAATCTGTGTAAGTACTCAATATGTTTCTATAACGACTCGGGCTCCGAGCCCGTTTCATTATAAGAAAGTAAGACGGATAAGGTCCATGCTAATTTGGGCCACCACGGTTCAAAAAGGATCCAATTGGTACCTTGTCCTTCTTGCTTTACTACATATAAATCACTCATCCTTTTCTCCTATACCCGATGTATGATCTTTAAGAAGGACCTCACAATATACCCCCTTAAAGAGACGACGTCCTTGTTGCCAGAGGCAACCACTAGACAGGAAGGGATCTAGAGGTGGTCCCCATAGGTCAAGAGGTGGCTCCCATCCTTCATGGATGTAGCACTTTGCCCTGTGTGGCACTTAGATCCTGCACTTTCGACTGGTGCATCGCTCTGATACCATGTTGTAACGATCCAGATCCCGGGCCCATTTTGTTCCAAGAAAGTAAGACAGACAAGATCCACGCCAACTTGGCCGCCACAGTTCAAAAAGGATTCAATTGGTATCTTGTCTTTCTTGCTTTACTAAATATAAATTATTCATCATTTTCTTTTCTACCCGATGCGTGATCTTTAAGGAAGGCCTCACAGTTTCTAATGCGTTATGAATGTAGAATTAGACACTTACTGGCAAGGACTATCACAAAATTAATAAATGTCTAAACAAATAACAACACACCTAGTTTCTAATACACGCATTTTTGATGCATAGAGTTGCATATGTTCATATACAATTTGGCCTAATAAATCTTCATTGCATATGCGCACATAAAATTTATATTATTAACTAGTTGTTCTTAAAGGCATGCAATCAAAGTGATAGTCCTATATCCAATCATCTAGAAGATTAATAAATGATCGTACGTACTGCAAGATTGAAGAAGCCAACATGCATCCTTAAATCGGTATGGTATCTCTTTGGTCAATTAATATAAACATTCATTCCTCACCCAACAGACGAGTTGGAAGAAATGGTGAAATGCTTTATCGTGCTTCTGTTCCCATCAACTAAGATGTGGTACCATTGGAGCTAGCATTTCACAATTATGCTGAAGTTGATGTTTTCTTGACCTCATGCTCCCCAACTATACTCCTTTCCGGCCATCTTCCACTGCCACCGCCGTGCTCTCCTACGTCTTTTCCTGCCCCCTCTCATTGATATCCATCTTTCTTACCAATGGCAAAAGGATCGGTTGAGGTCCCAAGGTGATGGATGAATCAAAATTAATGTTACCATCCCTTGTAACATGCTCTCCAAAAGACATGAACAACGTGTTCTTTTTAGTAATTTGAACACTTGCTCTCAATCACATCCAACCTCTTTGTCAAGCTCATTGATCAGTTGCCTCTTAAAGTCTTCCTCCAATTGCGACATGCCCATTATATATGCTTTCCACCACCTAATGACACAACTGACTTATAATTTGCAAGCCCAAACAACTGCGATGGCTAGTGCCTGCACTGATGGACGTCAAATCACATATCCTGCCATTTAGGATGAAACATCCATCAATATAATGTCACATAGGATGTATGTATATCAGTGTGTGTTTCAGTATTGTCTCCATAGTAGTTAGGAGGATCACGAGGGTGACTAACAAGCTCCACGTACCATCCTATCTATTATTGTGCAGCAAGGCTTGAAGTGAGAAGTGAAATGGTAGAAACGAGAAAAGAATGGTCTGGTTAAGTATTATCTCATCTTTTGTTTGATTTTTCTCTTTGAAATGATTAGTTGTGATGGATGATATCTCTATGATCAGGGAAAAGGTTTGACTACAGTAACTCATGGTGTGATGATGACTTCAGTAGGGGAAAACTTACCTTCAGAATAACTTCATCTACGGGCCTTCCTTATAATTAATGCTTCCACCTTGTTTGTTTATACAACACATGCCCCACAAGTGCTTGAAAAGCGAGCAAGTACCTTTCGTTGAACAATTTAAAGCAATGAAAGGTAGAGAGATGCGGACACAAGATTAGCTCTTTCCCAAAGTAAAATGTACTGCCCTTATGTGCTTCTCTATCTCATAGGGGTTGTCCCCTAGAACTAAAGCCAAAAACTTCACGGATGTATGCGTTTCAAATTCCACCTCCTGCTCTCTCTCTCTCTCTCTCTTCACTACCTTCCTAGTATTCTAGTTCTTGACTTCTTGTACCTACGGTGAATAATAAAAGGAAGCTAGCATAAACAAGGTAATAAGACCACACCTTCCCTAAAGTATGAACCGTGGAGCATTGACAATGGTACTGGACTAAGAGCCCAACTGTAAAGAAGGCTTGCACTTTTTTCAGCACCAAGGAATAAAGGAAGCTTCAAAGGTCAAATATATAGTGCGATTCTGATGTTCCCTGAGGACCCAATGGTTAGGCCCTCACATGAATTAATTCCATGATCCTTAGAAACCTGGCCCATGGAGACCCTCGAGCGCAGTTCTTGCAGTCTGACCTCACGGTGAGTTCAAAGAGGGCTCCATTTGTACCCGATCGATTGGTGACACTTGATCAGATCGATAGATTTGGGTTCAAATTATGAACATGTCCAGGTTCAACAATCTAGCAACTAGTGTCACCAATATCAAACACATACATACAACAATTGAATCAGGTACATGACATGCGTTGAGAGATATATGGGTTAAAAACCTTGTGAGAAGATGGCATAAGGGTTTGGGTTTGGTTTGCCGTAGCCAAACAATGGACGATCATGAGATCAACTTGCAGGAAGTCCTTAATTTGAAGTGTTACAGGATGCTTGATGCCATATACTATGAGCCCTTTTGTGCTTTAATGTTGGCTTTCTTGCGTACACATAAATGTTCTGTGACTTTAGTAATGCCAGGAGCCAACTCTGTGATTCTCTTTATTGATGCTTTTACGTGGTTGGCTTCTTCTGGTGCCCAAAGCGAGGGGACCCTGGAGCCCTCTAGTGGGGTTCTACGCTTCCAGACGGGTTGTCCAACGTTAGACTAGCCTAAACGGCCCACCAAGGCCCAACTCACAAGAGGAGAGTGTGGGTTGAACTAGTGAAGCAAGAGGGGCCAGCTCTGGCTGGGTCTAAGGATTTCCAAAAGTTTTGTTTGGTTGATAGTAATATATATAATGTTATCAAAAATCTTACATTTTTGATAATCTTATGTTTGATATTAGGTTTTCGAAAATGTAAAATTATTTTTTTCCGGCTTACCTTACTAATATTATAGATAATATAATGCACTATAATATTACATACGAGTGGGTGGCAATGTCAGTTAGGGAAAGGATGTCAAGAGTGTACGTAATATGAAATCATTTGCTAATCTTACATATCCAATTTTTATATGGAATTAAATAATTATACTTTGTGATAATTTTAAACCATAGTAAATCAAATATTATTATTCAGGTTGTTATACTTAATTATCAAACATGATAATCTACATAGTAATTCTATGTTAGCAGGATAGATTTTTATCAGCCAAATAATCTATTAATTAGAGGGGTTATCCTCCAACTCAAAGTTAAGCCCTAGATCAGGGCACGCATTATACTTGGTGTCGGTCTCTCAAAAAAATTAAAAACTTATATACAGCGCATACAACCTTATAATAACAACTCTAGCTCTCAGGTCCAGCTATAACTAATTCCATATGCAGTCACCTAAAACATTAATTGATCTCATTTTTGCGAGATTAAGGCGGTGCCTGCGTCATCCCTGGTCGACAAATCCATATATAATTCTAGGTATATATATATATATATATATATGCAAGTGATAATATTTCATTGCAAAACCGAATTCTTTTTAGTGCTCAAATCATCATCATGACCATCATTCAAGTCATCTCCAATCAAACATGCATGGAATCGTCGACAAAGCTTTAAGAGTACAGTTAAGTAAATTAAGGACACAACAATATTGGAAGTGCGACAGGATATATCCTTTTATTTCGATGCTGCAGCAATGTATAACCAAGGTTGCAACAAAAGCAGAAGAGTGTTTCAAACTCCAACTCCTAGAGCCTGAAGGCAAAACACCAAACTAGCTAGCCAGGCAAAATTATTCATGCACCATATAATTAAATGAGCCCCAAAAAACTCCCCTACTGACCGGCGGCAAAGGCCTCCACAGGGAAAGTTTTGGTGACCCCGGCCAGGCTCTTGAAGTGGATCTTGCCGGTGGGCGGTTCGTCGACGGTGATCTCGTTAACCGGTGGCCACAAGAGCAGCTCCTTGGCTTTCACCCCCTTGAGCTTCTTGATGCGCTTCTTCTCAACGTAGCCATGGATCTCAGTGTCGTAGCTTACCAACTTGCTGACCATCCTGAAGTTGTGCTCCACTTTTTTCTTCTGGACGATCCACATGTAGCCGGTGCTCCTCACGAACCCAACCTCGATCACGTCGGCGAGCGGGAGGAGGCCGAGGGGAGGCCATTCCCCTCGAGGAGGGATACAGCAAGCTTCATCGCATCCTCATGACCCTTCTTGACGAGACCCCCCTCCTTCTCAGCCATGGCTTCGTTAATTAATTACGTGCCAATTAGATATCGAACAGAATTAGATGTGGCTGTCCTTGGAGGTTGTTTTGAGAGAAGGGCTGGTGTGAGTGTTCTATTTATATTGCAGGGCTTGGTAGCAGAAGCCAAATGGGTGAATTGAGACAGCTGGTTCACCAGCGGAGATAAGAGGGTGCACTCCTTGGACTGGCCGTCAATCTTTGTACTGCTATACGTTGTCAGGTTTTGCAAGTGGATTGATGTTTGTTTGTTTGTGGCGATGATTGTGATATATATCCGATCGAACTGGTCATGGACAGGTGATAATTGTAATGCTAATTAATTACTTGATTTCTTGGATGGAAGAGATGTACTGGTTGGATGGTGCATGGAGTGGTATATATATATATATATAATAGTTCAAATTGTTAGGAAAAGCTATATATGGATGTTGGACATACTATTTGCACCAGCTTCTGGTCCACGGATTACACCTAAACCTAACACGTTAGACAAATTAGGTGGGCTGCTGATCATGTTCTAGTTCTATGAAGTATATTAGCAGATTGATTAGAGCTCATTTCTTCGTTTGGGAACCCTAAGCCGATCTGTGTCAACTTTAGGATTTTAGCGTGGATTATATCTTTTCAAGTATATATAGCGAGCTTTAGGTTCAATTATGCCAATCACAGCACCAATTTGGTTGTATTATTTAAATGACTATATAAAGAATGACATCTAATCTATGAACAATAATTAGTAGTAATATCTGGATGTACGTATTGTATATAGGTATAAAGAAATTAGAGACAGGCCGGGGCTTTGGAGGGGAAACCGAGGAGAAAAACGGAGAGAGGACCATCCCTTGATCCCAAGTAAGAAAAGGCTGGCATCTTTTTTCTCTTTCAAACGGTCTATCCCAGTCTAGACCATCTTCTCGTATTGGGATATGGCTAATCTTTATTATTAGATAAATTATCTATAATTTATTTTCGTGCAAATTATGATTAGAAAATAGGAAAATATCGAAATCATTTTATTTCTATTTTATTTTTATTAATATATTAAAATTTATACAAAATCTATAATTTTATTTTTGTACATCTAAACATTCATATCAAGTTTAATTGAGACAAAGCTGAGGGAGACAAGCATTGCACATAATTTAGCTTATTTATAATCTGATATCAAATCCTGACTCAAATTGGGTTCATTTACCATCCAAGCAAATATATACTGTTAAATATGTCTTGAATTTTATATATCGGGCCCGATTTTTTGACCCGACCCGATATTCTTGTTGGGCCCGGACCAAACCGGTCCGCTAGGATTTTATTTTATGGAAGTATTTTTTGGGGCGTATATATATATACGTGTGAAACTACTGTAACCCTAATCTTCTTCTCCTCTTTTGATAATGGAATTTTGTTTGCCTTGCCCGTGGATGTAGATCACCATGATCGAACCACTAAATTCTTGGTATTCCTTTGTTTGTTTATTGCTTTGATTTGTTTATTGATCTGATTTCCGCTACAAATGGTATCAGAGCTTTGGTTTGAAAAATTTTGTTGAAAAAAAAAGGGGATAGAAACCCTTCCCTCACGAACAGAGAACGGCAGCAATCGCGGGTTTCTGGGCCTTCCTCGGATTGGTGTCCGTATTTCTTTTCTCGTGGTTTCTGGGGCATCGATGCCCCTTGTGAGTGGCGTATTTTGATGCCTCCGGAACCAGCCCTTGGGATCGCAAGGACTTCGTGTTCGAGCGAGATTTTGGAAGGATCCGAGGGCTTTGCAGGCGGTCGAGGGCACCGGGATCGCTGTTCCTGTGATATTTGGAACTGAGTTAGGGCGTTTTCTCTGGGATTTCTCTGGGTTTGATCGGCGACTACTGCCGGGCCGGACATCTTCTCTCCTATAATACAGGGGCTTTTGCACCGGATTTCAGCCTCCTCTGTTCCGTCCGTGAAGCTGATCGTTTCGTTCTTAGAAATTTTTTGGGATGTCATCTTTGAAGTTTCAGATTGCACCATTTGATGGATAGAACAACTTCGGATTATGGAGGATAAAGATGAAGGCTTTATTGAAGCGAGAGGGTTCTGTTAGGGCACTGGATAATAATTATACAGATGACATGACCACAGCTGAGATTGAAGAGATGGATGAGAAGGCGCATAGTGCGATCCAGTTGTCTCTAGAAGACAATGTTTTGCGAGAAGTCGCAGATGAGGAAACAGCTGCCGGTCTTTGGAAGAAACTGGAAAGTCTCTACATGAAGAATCTTTAACATCGAGACTTTATTTGAAGCAGCGTCTTTATACCCTAAAGATGCGAGAAGGTATGCCTATTAAGGAACACTTGAATGAGTTTAATAAGATTGTTATGGATATGAAAAATCTAGATATTAAACTCGAGGATGAAGATCAAGCTTTGATCGTGTTATGCTCATTGCCTGCCTCATACGAAAATTTTGTGAACTCAATGCTTTATGGACGTGAATCCATAACTCTAGAGGATGTTAAAGCATCCTTGAATTCTGTAGAATTGAGAACAAAATTGAATGGAAATACTAGTAAGATAGGGCAGATGGTTTATTCGTGAGAGGTAGGGCAAAGAAGAAGGATAAAGCTTCTAGAAAGAAATCTGTTGGTCGTTCAAAATCTAGGCCACCTGGAGATACGACGAACGTTGAGTGCTACTATTGTCACAAGAAAGGACATTACAAGTCAGATTGTCCTGTGCTCAAGAGAAAGGATAAGCAACGAAGTCAACGTCAAGATGCGGCGAATGTTGCTGAGAAAGATGAGTCTAGTGTGTCAGACAGAGTTCTTACGACATGCTCTGTTGTTAGTTTTTCAAACGATGTTTGGATAATGGATACAGGAGCATCATATCACATGTGCCCAAATAGGGAATGGTTCACCACATACGAACCATTGAATGGTGAATCTGTTTTTATGGGAAATGATACATATGCAAAATTATGGGAATTGGTACTGTTCAGATTAAGTGCCATGACAAAGTTGTGAGAACCTTGACTGAAGTTAGGCACATACCAAACTTAAAGAGAAACCTTATTTCTTTGAGCTGTTTGGATTCCATTGGGTGTATGTACTCAGGTGGAGGTGGAGCTCTAAAAGTCACCAAAGGCAATCTAGTTGTGATGAGAGGAAACAAGGTGAATCACTTGTATCATCTACAGGGTAGCACAGTTATGGGTTCTTCGATTGGCACAGCAAATTCTGTTTCTGCTGATGATAGAACAAAATTGTGGCATATGCGTTTGGGTCATATGAGTGAGTGTGACATGACAGTTTTGAGTAAACGTGGTTTACTATGTGGTGAGCAGACATCCTCACTAGATTTCTGTGAGCACTGTGTTCTTGGCAAGCAGTGCAAGGTCAGTTTTAGTACAGGCACACATTCAATGAAGGGTACACTCGACTACATACATTCTGATTTATGGGGACCGGCACAGGTTCCATCTAAGGGTGGTGCTCTTTACTTTGTGACATTTATTGACGATTATTCCAGAAAAGTTTGGGTTTATTTTCTGAAAAGAAAAAGTGAAGTGTTTGAAACCTTCAAGAAGTGGAAAGCCCTTGTTGAGAATCAGACAGGGAAGAAGATCAAACGTCTGAGGACCGATAACGGTCTTGAGTTCTGTGATGGTGATTTTAATGAATTCTGTGCAGATGCAGGTATCGTTCGACACCGTACAGTCAGGTACACTCCACAGCAAAATGGAGTGGCAGAAAGGATGAACAGAACTCTATTGGAGAGGGCAAGATGCATGCTCTCTAATGCTGGCATGGAAAAGGCTTTTTGGGCTGAAGCAGTTAACACGTCTTGCTATCTGGTTAATCGTTCTCCTTCAACAGAATTGAATGCAAGACTCCTTTTGAGATGTGGTCAGGTAAGCCTTGTGATTATTCAAATCTAAAGGTTTTTGGATGCCCTGCTTACTATCATGTTAAGGATGGTAAACTTGAACCTAGAGCAAAGAAGTATATCTTTGTTGGTTATGCTGATGGTGTGAAGGGTTATCGTCTGTGGTGCATAGAACCTAATTCACCTAAATTCATTATTAGTAGGGATGTTACTTTTAATGAAAAGTTTATGCTAGATCAAAGGAATGTTGTGATGAGTCTGCAGGAAACCATGAGAGTGATACAAATGAGGTGGAGGTTCAGGTCGAGCTTCGAAAAAAAGGCTCTCAAAATGGTTTGAGCGAGCAAATTGTTACTATTGATTCTAGTTCAGATGAGGAAGCTCTAGATGAGGTGGAGCAGCCATACTCTATTGCTACTGGCAGAGAAAGGAGGGAGATTCGACCCCCTCAAAAATATGGGTTTTCTGATCTGGTAGCTTATGCTCTTACGACAGCAGAAGATATGGGTATTCAGGAACCATCTACTTATACTGAAGCTGTTACTTGTTCGAAATCAGAAAAGTGGACTGTTGCTATGGCTGAAGAACTGGAATCACTTCACAAGAACCAGACTTGGGACTTGGTGCCATTGCCTAAAGGAAAAAGAGCCATTGGGTGTAAATGGGTCTTTAAGAAAAAGGAAGGTATTCCAGGTGTTGAAATTAGTAGATGCAAGGCAAGACTTGTAGCTAAAGGTTACAATCAGAGGGAGGGAATTGATTATGATGAAGTGTTCTCTCCTGTTGTGAAACACACTTCTATTCGTGTGTTGCTGGCTATAGTTGCTCAATTTGACTTAGAGCTTGAGCAACTCGATGTGAAGACAGCCTTTTTGCATGGTGAGCTTGAGGAGACTATTTATATGGCCCAGCCTGAGGGCTATTATGTAGAAGGCAAGGAAGATCATGTATGTCGATTGAAGAAATCATTGTATGGTTTGAAGCAGTCTTCAAGACAGTGGTATAAAAGATTCGACAGTTTTATGATACGGAGCGGTTATCATAGGAGCAGCTATGATAGTTGTGTGTACTTCAGGAAAGTGTCAGATAAATCCTTTGTCTATCTCCTTTTATACGTGGATGACATGCTCATTGCTGCAAAGAACATGACAGATGTGTTGTTCTTGAAGAAATGTCTCAGTAAGGAGTTTGAAATGAAAGATCTGGGTCCTGCCAAGAAGATCTTAGGAATGGAGATTCAGAGAGACAGAAAAGCAGGTAAGTTATATCTCTCACAGAGGAGATATATTGAGAAGGTACTTGAGAAGTTTGGCATGCAAAACTCTAAGCCTGTCAGTACACCTTTAGCATCACATTTTAGACTCTCAGCTATACATTCACCTCAGTCAGAGGTCGAGGAGGCTGCAATGTCTTCTGTCCCATACTCCAGTTCAGTTGGTAGCTTGATGTACGCTATGGTATGCACTCGTCCCGACATTGCGCAGGCAGTTAGTGTGGTGAGCAGATATATGGCACATCCTGGAAAGGTCCATTGGCAGGCAGTGAAATGGATACTTAGGTATCTTAGAGGCTCCACAAAATTGGGCCTAATGTTTGATAGAAATAGTTCTAACTGTACTTCTGTTGTGGGATTTGTGGATTCTGATTATGCTGGGGATATTGATAAGAGAAGATCTTTGACTGGCTATCTTTTCACATTATCTGGCTCGGCTATAAGTTGGAGATCAACTTTACAGTCGACAGTTGCTTTGTCTACAACAGAGGCAGAGTATATGGCAGCAGCAGAAGCAGTAAAAGAAGCTATTTGGTTACGAAATCTTGTTCAAGAACTTGGGCTCAAGCAGGAAGACAATTCAGTTGTCTTTTGTGACAATCAGAGTGCTATTTGCTTGATTAAAAATCAAGCATATCATGAGAGGACAAAGCACATTGATATCAAGTATCATTTTATTCGAGAGGCATTTACTGAGAAAAATATTACAGTAAAGAAAGTTGATACTGCTGACAATCCTGCTGATATGCTGACCAAGATAGTTCCCGCCAACAAGTTTAAGCATTGCTTGGACTTGATTGGCATGCTTGTTTGAGGTTTGCTCCTTCTGGGGCTTGGTGGCGAGGTGACTGAAAGTTCTATTTTTTGTTTTTTCTTGAAGTGGATATATTTTTTCGTTGCATCCCTTGTTTCCTACACCGAGTTAGCTCACGTAGGCTTAGGGATGCTGGGAGAATATGTTCAACTTCTAGTTTGTTAAATTCAAGCCAAGGTGGAGATTTGTTAAATATGTCTTGAATTTTATATATCGGGCCCAGTTTTTTACCCGACCCGATATTCTTGTTGGCCCCGGACCAAACCGGTCCGCTAGGGTTTTATTTTATGGAAGTATTTTTTGGGGCGTATATATATACGTGTGAAACTACTGTAACCCTAATCTTCTTCTCCTCTTTTGATAATGGAATTTTGTTTGCCTTGCCCGTGGATGTAGATCACCATGATCGAACCACGTAAATTCTTGGTGTTCTTTTGTTTGTTTATTGCTTTGATTTGTTTATTGATCTGATTTCCGCTACATATACCGAGCTAAAATTTAAGCTAAACATGTATCATTTATGAACAACTTCTTTCTCTGAAAACTCCAGTACCATGCTTCCAAAGCATCAAATAATATCTAAGTCCCAAATTTTTAACCTCAAATAAATCAATGTAATACAATAGGCCAACAACATATATATATATATATATATATATATATATATATATATATATATATATTCAAAATTCCCATTTGTTACAAATGGATGAATCAGAAGCAAACATACAAAGTTTGCAGCATTGATCAACATCAATTACAACAACATACACAGTTCCAAGCAACCCAACTTTTAAAGAGACGTTAGATCAAACTTAGATGTGGGACAGGCAGTTCAATATTATGGAGCCTAAAAAAGGCCTCAGGTACACCCCCAATTAATGCATCAAACCATCGACCTCAGCATCCAAAGAAGCCAAGTACTATAATGCATCGAATTCGTTTGGTTGTTACAAGCTCTTAGCGCAAAATTGAAGCTATCTTTTTATTTTTTATTATTATTTTTTTTTTATACAAGCGGGTGATCACATCAATCTAGGGTGAGTCAAACCCGAGATATCATAGTACAAAATTTGGGAAAGAACAGGGGAGCAAGGATCACCCGGCTTCTAGCTCCAAGAATCAGCAGAAGACGTCATCCTAGCAGCAATCCAATCTGCCGCAGAGTTAGCTTCCCGGTAGATGTGCCTAATCCTGGCACAAGAGATACCCTGAAGGGTAGAATGAATATCACCAAGCAAGGGGATGATAGGCACACGGGCGCAGGAGTCCTGCCTAATCCAGCGGATAACCGTAATGGAGTCCCCTTCAACAATAATGCTGCGAGCTCCAAGACAGCGAATAGCACAACAGATACCAGCCCAAGCAGCACACAACTCCGTAAAGGGCACTGTGGAATCAAGAAGACCAAATCCACCAGACGCCAGCATCTCACCGTCAGGCCCACGAATCACAAACGCTGAGCCTGCACATCTTCCGCGAACACTACCATCGAAGTTGATTTTAACAAACCCTGGAGGTGGGGGCTCCCAAGAGATGAAAACCGTACGCCGGTACGCTGCCGAAGCAGCAGGGGAGTCCCAGTGGCCAGGGGTAGCAGAAAACCAAAATCTCTGATGGAAGGTATACTCAGCAGCTAAGGAGAAGGCAGCCCTAACAACCCTGCGAGGATGAATAGTCTCATCAGCAAATAGAAGCCGATTCCGAGATAACCATATCTGATAAGCAGTGTAAGCCCTCCTCGAAACTAGAAGGTGGAGTCCTCTTCCCATATCCTCCCTGATGATACTCAAAAAGTGATTACACAGGGATTCAGACCCCTGATCCCAAGGACCAGCATCTGAAATCTGCCAGATCTGTCGTGCATGGGAACAACTGAAAATAGCATGACCAACAGTCTCGTCCTCCCTACGACATAAGGGCAAGTAGGCAGAATACTCATGCCTCTTGCGGAGAGCAGGGAACAAGTAGGGAGTGTGTTCCATGTAAGTTTCCACATAAAGAGCCGCACCCTGGGATGAATAGGGAGATGCCAGATCCACTTCAAATCAATCGAATGCTGAGGCTGAGGGCTGTAAATCTCAACAAGATCTCTAATAGGAGCACGGGACAAACAGGATCTCCTCCAAACCCTAATATCAGGGGTGGGACCCGGAGTAAGGCAAGAATGCGCCGGCAAAGCTCAGGTCCAAAAAAACTGAATACCATAGAAGAAGACCAAGCAGAGCGATCCGAACCGAATAAGTCAATCACCCTCATACCCTGCGGGATGTCAAACTCACGAAAGTAGGCCAACGGGACAGAGGAAGGTCAGCTATCCAGGTGTCATGAATAATATCAACAGAAGCCCCATCGCCTAGCGACCAAGAGATGCTGTCCAAAATAGGCGGAGCATGCCGGCAGACCTCTTTCCAGAAAAAGGAGTGCCTAGGGGAAAGCTGAGGAGGAGAGGAAGAATTCCAGTCTCCATATTTGGCCCGCATAAAGGAGCTCCACAAACAGTGCGGATCAAGCAAGAACCGCGTAGCATGCCTCGCAATCAGAGCCTCCCTCCTAACAATGAGTGACTGGATCCCGAGCCCGCCCTCAGTAATCGGCATAGAAATAATATCCCAAGCCAGGAGGTGAATACCATGCCCATCCTGCATCGAAGCCCAAAGGAAATCCCGGAACTATCTCTCGATCTTCCTCAAACAAGACAAGGGAACAGCAGCATTGGCAAGCAGATAGAGAGGTAGGGAAGATAGCACCGAGCGTAATAGTGAAAGCCTCGCCATCATAGAGAGCCCAGTGACCTGCCACCCATCCAATCTGTCACGGACCGGCTAACTAAGTTACTGAAGTCAGAGATGCGAGGCCGCCTCCCCGTAATAGGTATTCCAAGATAGGATAGCTGATCAGCCTGATTAGGAATACCCATAATCTGTGAAATAGTCCCTCTAACAGTAGGCTTCGTCCTAGGGCTGAAACAGATCAAAGATTTAGTGATATTGACTTTTTGCCCTGAAGCACTACAGTAAGACTGAATGATAGTAGCAAAAGTGATAGCATTGCGAACAGTAGCCTTTCCCAGAAGAATGCAATCATCAGCGAACATAAGGTGAGAAAGGGAGGGCCCTTGGGGACCAGCAGTATAAGGGACCAGAGAGTTGCTATCCTGAGCCTGAGATAGCGCCCGGGAGAAAGAATCGGCCGAGAGAATGAATAGGAAAGGCGAAAGAGGGCAACCCTGTCTCAACCCAACCTCCGAGTGAAAATAATCAGTCTGACCACCATTGATAAGGAGAGAAGGAAGGCCGGTAAACACAGGCCATCACCCAGTCAACAAAGAGCTCCGTAAATCCAAACCCAGAGAGAGTAAGGCGCAGGAAATCCCAGCTCAATCTATCATAAGCTCTCTCCATATCGAGCTTGACAGCCATAAGACCCTGTCGGCTAGGAGCTCGCTGAAGGTCATGCATGAATTCCTGAGCAAGCAGAGCATTGTCAGTGATGCTGCGCCCCCTAAGAAAAGCCCCCTGCTGTGGAGAGATGATGCGAGCCATCACAGAACACATTCGGGAAACCAGGATGCGTGCACATACTTTGTATAAGGTGGTGCAGAGACTAATAGGCCGAAAGTGCTGAGGAGAGGAAGCATCAGGCCGTTTGGGCACCAGGGTGATAAGAGTCCGCTTCCAATCTGCTGGAATTGCTTTAGATTGAAAAACAAGCTGGATAGCTTGCACCACCTCCTGTCCTACAATATCCCAGTAGTGGCGAAAGAAAACAGCTGGGAACCCATCAGGTCTAGGAGCCTTGTCAATACCAAGATCCCATAAAGCCCGCCGAATATCATCCTCAGAAATCGGACGGATGAGAAGAGCATTCTCCACATCAGAAACCTTAGAGGAGGGGGGGACCGGGAAAATAGGGAACCCCTCACCAGAGTGCTCAGACCATCTAGACTGAAAGAAATTGAGCATCTGATCCCTAATCATATGGAACTCCTCCTGAGGGTTGCCCTCCTCATCAATAAGCCGTCTAATGCGGTTCGCAGCACGGCGTTTAAGTGTAGCCTGGTGAAAGAATCTAGTGTTGGAGTCCCCTTCCTGAATCCACTGAATGCGGGATCTCTGCCTCCAAAAAGTCTCCTGTTGTAACAAAAGAGAGTGATGAAGAGACAGGTTGGTTCTAAGGGTCAGAAGATCAGAATCAGGAAGAAATCCCTCCTGGTCCTCCTTTGACTGCAGAGACGAAATAATAGACTCAGTCTGCTCAACCCGTCGAGCAATATCGCCCACCTCCCTTTTGCTCCAACTACATAGTCTACGTCTAGCAAGAACCAGACGCCGAGAAAGTCTATAGGTGGCACTTCCTCTGACAGGCAACCGCCAAACCTGTGAGATGACAGATCTAGCAGAAGAATAGAAAGTCCATAATTTCTCAAATCGGAACACCCTACTCTGCTGGAAAGGCACATCAGTAGAAATCAGAATAGGACAGTGATCCGAAGCAATTCTAGACAGATGGGTAACATTGGCTAAGGGAAAAAGCTGGAGCCACTGAGGATTGGCCAAGGCTCTATCCAGTCTTTCCCAAACTCTAGCAGAGCCCTGACGATTGTTACACCAGGTAAACTGAGGCCCATAGAATCCCAAATCCATAAGACCAGCTGAAGCAATGAAGTTTTTGAACTCAGATCTTTCCACTGTATCAACCGCATGCCTGCCACCTCTTTTCTCATTGGCCCCGATAATGCAGTTGAAATCACCCGCAATAAGAGAAGGAATACCCTGGGAAAGCAAAGAATGAATCTCAGCCCATAGCACCCGGCGCACCCTGAAGTCAGTGCTAGCATAAGCACCCGAAAGAAGCCAGGGAGCATGATGTCCGTCAGAAACTACCAGAGCAACTTGTTGACCACAGTAATGAAAAGCATCCACTTTGATATTTTCAGCTCTCCACAAAACCATAATCCCTCCGGAGAGACCAACAGAGTCAATAGCATAGGAAACCCAAGATCTGGAGACCATGCGTCGAAAACGATCAAGACTGGTCCCCGATAATCGAGTTTCTAGAAGAACACAAATATCAAAACCAAGAAGCTGCAAAAGCCTCCCAAACGCAGAGCGAAACGATGATTTCTGGGCTCCGCGCACATTCCATACAAGAATCTTCATTCAGAGGTATGAAAGGGGGGGATCCCCACCCTATCTCCCATCATCTCATCAACAAGGCGGTCGTTAGCTGGAGGAGAACCCACAGGTTCCTTGCCCCTGCATTCCTCCGGATGGAACGAGTCCATGGATACAACTTCCACATCCTGTAGAGCGGGATCCTTAGCGCAAGACGATTCCATGGCTACAGCCTCCTCCCCCCGAAGGATAGCCTTCTTGAGCAAAAGGACCGCCGAGTCATGATTAGATGCTTCCACTGGACTGGCAAGGAGAGAGCAGAATCAGACGGCAGACCTGGCCTTTCCTTGCGACGAGACTTCTTATTCCCTGGCCCAGAGAGGTCAGGAGACCCCCGGGAAGAGTCACCCGTTGCTAGAAAAGTGAAAGACCCCTGTGATCTAGCTTTCCCTCCAGTAGAAGTTTTCGCTTTCCCTTTAGTGGTCCTGGAAACCACTCGCTGAGGAGCAAGGTCCACAGGCCGGGTCCTCTTGGAAGGGCCAGAGTAGCCATCATCCCGGGACTTAAGCTGTTCAATTGATGTATCGGGATCTAAGCATGCAAAAGGATTGGATTCAATGCCCTTATCAGCCCCTTTTGACAAAAGTTTCTGAAACTTTGCTACAGTAGCAACCGGCACAGGGCCTCCTTCATTCAACTCATTCGCTGAACCCAGGAAATCCTCAGCCTGGCTGCCAGAGTCAACGCCGCATGGGATCGAAGTCGTCTTCTCCGCAAGAGCCAAACCACCCTGGGGCTTCGTCACCGAGGAAGGAGAGAGTGAGGCAGTACCCCTGCTCGGCTGCCGGCGGGCTAGATTATTGGGGAGTTGCCATCCGTCGGCCAAAGCATGGGATGACCCGGGAGGAGCAGTACGGCCACCCGACGGAGGATCCTGGATGGATTTCCGGCGTCTGATAGCAGCCATCCAGGGCCCAAAAGCAGGGCCGGAAGACGTCGCGGAAGAATCCGTCACAGCAAGGCACGATCCATTGAGATGCACTGATCCACAAACATCACAGATTCATTCAAGATTTTCGTATGAGAATTGTTGCCAAAATGGGTCTCTGCTTCCACGGATCCGAGTTCCTGGCCGGAGAGGCGAACCTAGATCCACTCGGACACAGGCCCGAGCAAAGCTTCCACGCTTCCTTGCCTTGGTTGCTTCATCGGAGTAAAGGAATTCCCCGGCTACAGCAAGGATGGACGAGAGAATTTCGTCACTCCAGAACTCAATTGGAAGCTGTGGCAACCGTATCCAAAGCAGAGCAGAGTGGATGGAGCTGTCGACTGGGACGAATTTCGGACGCCACTCTGCCGTGATGATAGTTTGTCCATTAACAACCCATGGTCTTCCCAGTGCAAGACCCTTAGCTCGGATATCAGAGAAGTGGAAGATGAAGTGCTTATTTGCCAAGGCAAGAGCTTCAATGTCACCAGTCAGTCCTGCTCGATGGAACTCACGAACGATGAAATCCGGCGGAATCCATCGAGAGAGGCAGCGAGCTAGGATGGCATGGCTCCCCACGTTCTTCTTCAGCATCCAGAGTATGCAGAGGCACTTGGACTACACTCGGGAACCTCCGTTCCAGCTCCGCCACGACCGACGGGGGAGGCGACGGAGCAACCCACTCGAACCCACTGCTACGGGCCCGATGCCATGCCGTGCCGGACTGTCCAGGCCCGACGGAATCACCAGGACGCGGTTGAGCTTTAGTCCCCATCACACAGTGAAGCAGAGCCAAGAAGACGGATAACAGAGCCGGAGATCAGAGAAGAAGAAGTCGTAGCCCGAATCTTAAAGCAGACTCGGCAAAGCGCACTTCTAACACCGAAAACACGAGACTTTCTCTCTCCTCTCTCTAAAACCCTTTTAAGCTAGCGATCGAATGAACTATTGAAGCTATCTTTGACTGATATATATTGCAATATCTATATTTCAATTACGAAACCAATTACGACCAAATTTTAATTTGGATGGTGCTACATCTTATTACTTTAGACGAGGTGCGGGGGTCTGATCCTAAAGGACGTCAATTCTTCTTTGACCTTTTGTTTTTTCAAAAGCACTTCAGTTCACCCAGCTGTGAGGAAGTCCAGTATGAATGAATTTTTTTTTTTTTTTTAAGATAGAGATTTGGGAGGAAATCATCTCTCAACGATTATCATGTACTTTTCTCTCTCAAATTAAATTAAAGGATTTTAAATTTCCTTCCATTCTCTTCCTCTTCCCCCCTCTTCTCCCCTCACCAAACTTCAAATTTTTTTTTTCTCTTTCTTTCACTTCATTATTTTTTTCAGTTCTCTTTATCCAAAAAAAAAGCGATGGTTTGCATGAAGCAACATCTTCATCAAAATTAGGATCGATGTACTAACTCCAACAATTTGGTTGCCTATACTAATTCACACGAGAACATTAAAAAATCTCTGACGCATTGAATAAAAAGCCGCATCGATCCTTTAATATTTTACCAAAATAAACTCCCCAAAAAAAATGCACGTGGCATGAGGCCAACATCTTTCTTCTCCCTAAAAATTCAAAAAATTAACAGTGGTTGGATCGATTAGGCAAGGTTGGCTCCATCCAGCTCATTCATACGAGCTCTTGGTCTAGGCCGCACCGCCATCTTCACCAAATCATCGGGAAAAACCCCATACTTTGGAAAAGAAATTAAAACTATCTGATTAATTGATGTCGAAAGCCTGAGCTAATTTATCCGTCACTTGTAATCAATTCAACAGCAAGCAAAGTTGACATTGCTCTGGCTGACCAAATCCAAATGCCGTCCCCGACGCCAGATCTGGACGTCCGAGAACCGGATCCCGACGCGTCTCGCGGCGGATCTAGCGTCGCGCCGGTTCCCGTGGCGGAGTGTCTTAGAACGAAAGCACTTGAAAACGGGTCAAAGGGAACTTAATTAAGCCAGTCTCTTCCCCATTAATCAATCTGTTGCCGTTAAATTATTATTGTGAGCGTTAAGCGATAAAAATATTTCATTGGCCTTCAAAGGAATGATAAGACCGTCTTCTTCAGTCGGAAACCTGCAAGAAAAGTTTCAGATCGATAGTTTCGATGGAAACCCTCCGATGCTCAAGTCAGCGATCTAGAGAACATGAATTTTTTAATAAGAGTAGAGATTGAGCCCCCCTTTTGGGGGATTGGGATCTTTATATACCTGTTCGGGGTCCCTCTTACCCTTCACCGGTAACAGCCGAGTAATATCTTCCGTTCTTCGTAAGTGGGCATACTAACTGCTAAACGTATGTCATAAGTACGCCTCTCAATTTCTTGGAAACTATCCATGACCTTAGTAATTGCCGGTTCATGGTGACCGCCCGTGATCCTGGTAAAGCCACGTGGAATTGCTTGCGTGGCCCAGCTCATGCCTTTGACTGAGTTTGCATGACACTGTTCACGTACAAGGCTTTGTTCACTTGCATGGCACTGTTAACGACGAGGGAGCTTGGCAGCTTGGAGGTGTTGGCCATAGAGCTGTCGGCCCTAGAGTACTCGGCTTGGAGCTATTGGCCATGGAGGTGTCGGCCTTGGGGCTCTCGGCCTTGGAGCTGTCGGCCTTCGAGATGCCAGCCTTGGTGATGCCGATCTTGGAGGTGCCGGCCTTGGAGGTGCCGGTCTTCGAGGTGCCGGCCTTGGAGGTGCCAGTCTTCGAGGTGTCGGCCTTGGGGGTGCCGGTCTTCGAGGTGCCGGCCTTGGTGGTGCCGGTCTTCGAGGTGTCGGTCTTCGGGGCCGACGGTCTTCGAGGTGCCGGCCTTGGGGGTGCCGGTCTTCGAGGTGCCGGCCTTGATGGTGCCAGTCTTTGAGGTGCCGACCTTGGGGCCGACGGTCTTCGAGGTGCCGGCCTTGGGGTGCCGGTCTTTGAGGTGCCGGCCTTGGATGTGCCGGTCTTCGAGGTGCCGGCCTTGGGGGTGCCGGCCTTAGAGGTGCCGGTCTTCGAGTTGTCGGTCTTCGGGGCCGACGGTCTTCGAGGTGCCGGCCTTGGATGTGCCGGTCTTCGAGGTGCCGGCCTTGGAGGTGCCGGTCTTCGAGGTATCGGTCTTCGGGGCCGACGGTCTTCGAGGTGCCCGTCTTCGAGGTGACGGCCTTGGTGGTGCCGGTTTTCGAGGTGCCGGCCTTGGAGGTGCCGGTCTTCGAGGTGTCGGTCTTCGGGGCCGACGGTCTTCGAGGTGCCAGCCTTGGATGTGCCGGTCTTCGAGGTGTCGGCCTTGGAGGTGCCGGTCTTCGAGGTGTCGGTCTTCGGGGTCGATGGTCTTCAAGGTGCCGGCCTTGGTGGTGCCGGTCTTCGAGGTGCCGGCCTTGGAGGTGCCGGCCTTGGAGGTTCCGGTCTTCGAGGTGTCGGTCTTTGGGGCCGATGGTCTTCGAGGTGCCGGCCTTGGGGGTGCCGGTCTTCGAGGTGTCTGTCTTCGGGGCCGATGATCTTTGAGGTGCCGGCCTTGGTGGTGCCGGTCTTCGAGGTGCCGGCCTTGGAGGTGCCGGTCTTCGAGGTGCCGGCCTTGGAGGCGCCGGTCTTGGAGGTGTCAGTCTTCGGGGCCGACGGTCTTTGAGGTGCCGGCCTTGGGGGTGCCGGTCTTCGAGGTGCCGGCCTTGGGGGTGCCGGTCTTCGAGGTCGTCCAAAATTTTTTTTATTCTCCTTGGGGTCAACTGGCTCCATCAAATGCCCCCCACACTCCTTGAGCTTGCGTGCCCTGCTTCAGCTAAGCGAAAGGAGTATAGAACTTCAAGAAATTTTTTGAAGGCAATGGATTACCCCACGCCCGCCACTGGAAGCAGCGTACGCTAACTTTTTTTTTTTGGGGGGGGACGCTCGTCAGTTAGCCGTTGAGGCAAAGTTGAGGCCGTCGAGAACCTTTCAAACCCCGGAGGGTGACCAGAGGGTGCTTGGGCCAGGCTCATGTGCCTTTTCTTTAAAGAAATTGGTCTCCTTCTGCAGGGTGGATCTGCCCCCTAGGAAACTCTGTTGATTAGAATCAGTAGGTCTTGAGCTTGAGGGTGCCGACACGGAGCCGGTCTTGAGGTGTCGATGCGGAGTCTGTCTTTGGTGGTTTTCCTGTAACGCATCCCGACACTGATGAAAAGAAACTTTTTCTCAGTGTAGTATACTTAGCTTTTTCGCAGTTATTTGCCTTCGTGGGTCTTTCGTGCCGACGCGGAGCCGGTGTTTGGTGCCGACGCGGAGTCGATCTTTGTCGCCGATGCGGGGTCGGTCTTTGGTGCCGATGCAGAGGCGGTCTTCTATGCCGACGTGGAGGCCATCTTTGTGCCTGGCTAGCCAGGGCTTTTTGATGCCGATGCGGAGGTCGGTCTTCTGTGCTGACGCAGAGGCCGGTCTTTGTGCCTGGCTTGCCAGGGCTTTTTGATGCCGACGCGGAGGTCGGTCTTTGTGCCTGGCTGGCCAGGGCTTTTTGATGCCGACGCGGAGGTCGGTCTTCTGTGCCGATGCGGAGGCCGGTCTTTGTGCCTGGCTGGCCAGGGCTTTTTGATGCCGACGCGGAGGTCGGTCTTCTATGCCGATGCGGGGGCTGGTCTTTATGCCTGGCTGGCCAGGGCTTTTTGATGCCGACGCGGAGGTCGGTCTTCTGTGCCGACGTGGAGGTCGGTCTTCTGTGCCAATGCGGGGGCCGGTCTTTATGCCTGGCTGGCCAGGGCTTTTTGATGCCGACGCGGAGGTCGGTCTTCTGTGCCGATGCGGGGGCTGGTCTTTATGCCTGGCTGGCTAGGGCTTTTTGATACCGACGCGGAGGTCGGTCTTCTGTGCCGATGCGGGGGCCGGTCTTTATGCCTGGCTGGCCAGGGCTTTTTGATGCCGATGCGGAGGTCGGTCTTCTGTGCTGACGCGGGGGCCGGTCTTTATGCCTGGCTGGCCAGGGCTTTTTGATGCCGACGCAGAGGTCGGTCTTCTGTACCGACGTGGGGGTCGGTCTTTATGCCTGGCTGGCTAGGGCTTTTTGATGATGACGCAGAGGTCGGTCTTCTGTGCCGACGCGGAGGCTGGTCTTTGTGCCTGGCTGGCCAGGGCTTTTTGATGCCAACGCGGAGGCCAGTCTTTGTTGAACAGAGCGACCATTCGAGGAAGTAATGAATAGACTTTGAAAAGCTATCTGTCATGTGGGTTCAAATTTAATGAAAGTAGTATATTACTGATAATACCGGCGTAAGTTGTCGGCGTTCCAAGTGTGTGGGAGCAATTTTCCGTCTAGTTCTTCAACTCTGTACGCCCCGTGGTGAAGAACTTCTTTGATGCGGTACGGTCCTTCCCATCTCGGTGCCAGCTTGCCTCCCTCCGTTGGCTTTGATACTTCAGCTCGTCTCAGAACAAGGTCTCCCGGGCGGAATGTCTTGGGCCGTACTCGAGCGTTGTAGTATCTGGCCGCTCGTTGGCGGAAGGCTGCCATGTGAAGTTGTGCTTGGTCCCGCAACTCTTCCACTAGATCTAGATCGGCCCGCAGTTGATTTGGGTTGTTCTCTTTGTGGTATAGCTCTGTCCGGGGACTGGGGACACTTATCTCCACTGGAATGACTGCCTCGGTCCCAAAGACCAGGCTGAAAGGAGTTTTTCCTGTGGGGGCTTGTGGTGTCGTATGGTATGCCCACAATACGCTGGGGAGTTCTTCTACCCAGCGCCCCTTGCAGCCATCTAGGCGGGCTCGAAGTCCTTGGAGGACAATGCGATTGGTCACCTCGGCTGCGCCATTAGTCTGGGGGTGCCCCACAAAGGTGAACCGCTGATGAATGCCCAGGCTGCTGCAGAATTCCCGGAAGGCTGTGTTGTCAAATTATCGGCCATTATCTGTGACAAGGGTGTGCGGCAGTCCAAATCGGTCTTGGAGGTGCCGGTCTTCGAGGTGCCGGCCTTGGAGGGGCCAGCCTTGGAGGCGCCGGTCTTGGAGGTGCCGGTCTTCGGGGCCGACGGTCTTCGAGGTGCCGGCCTTGGGGGTGCCGATCTTTAAGGTGCCGGCCTTGGAGGCACCGGTCTTAGAGGTGCCGATCTTGGAGGCGTCGATCTTGGAGGTGCCGATCTTCGGGACCGACGGTCTTTGAGGTGCTGGCTTTAGAGGTGCCGGTCTTCGAGGTACCGGCCTTGAGGGTGCCGGTCTTCGAGGTCGTTCAAATTTTTTTTTATTCTCTATGGGTCAGGCTCCATCACAATCCATTCCAAACGTTTGGTGCTTTCATGCCTAAAAAAACGGGGGGGGGGGGGGGGGGGGAAGACGCCCACTTGCTGGTTGACCTTTAGCTTGGCTTATTACAACACCCATTATAGAATTAAAATAATTAACCGAAGAAACATATATTGTTTTATTATTTCACTGAAAAAAAAGACCTATATTTATATTTAAAAAAAAATACAAAGGGCCTAGAGGAAGAAAACTTAATCAAAACCCAATGGGTACTTGCAAAACGTCTCGTTTTTGACGCAAAGAAACAATCTCTCATAAGCCAATGCCATCTTTTTCGCTGTGAACATCGAGTTGGCATACTCCCTGCAAGCTCTCCCTCTGCCCTCCAACCTCTTGGCCCCTTCATCCACCACCAACTCCAAAACCTCCAACAGCGCTGCGACGTTCGGCGCAAACGTGAACCCAAACTCGTTGTCCACCACAATGCTTCCTTTAATACTCGGGAACCTCGTGGCTACGATTGGCTTCCCACACTGCATCGCCTCCATCAGCGTCAAATCCAACCCTTGCGGCCTTAACGTCGGGTTCACAAACGCGTCCAAAGAATTATAGAACGCCTTCAGCTTTGCCGGTTGCACGGGCCCCAGCACGATAACATTAGACCCAAGATCCGTGTAACGCTGCGCCCAAGGCCCAGACCCGGCCACCACTAAATAGACGTTGGGGTGCCGTAGGACCAACTTGGAGAAGGCCTCGAACAGTAACGGATGGCCTTTGTCCTTGACCAACCTCCCGGCCACGCCCAGGACGAGGCCGGCGCCGTTCGGCAGGCCGATCTCGGTTCTGAAGGCTTTTCCGAGGGCGGGGTCGGGGGCGAACTGGGCCTCGTCGACGCCGTTAAGGATGACGTGGACGCGGCCGGACGGGATCTGGTACACGTCGCGGAGCATCTCGCCGGTGCTGTCGCTGATGGCCACGTGGTGGGCGTAGCTCTGGAAGAACCGGATCTCGTTTAGGACCCTATAAATGGCTTGAGCCAAGCTGTTGTTGAAGGCGGGCGTCATGGGCTCGTCCGGCGCGCGAGCGAGGTCTTGGTAGATGCCGGAGTGGAGGGCTTCGAGGGAGATGCCGTGCCATGAGACCACCAGATTGGGGATGTCGCGGGCCCACCGGTGGAACACGGCCACGCTCTCCGAGTGGATCACATCGAACGGGCCGCCGGTCTGGGCCTCCGCCTCGTAGAGGGTCCAGGCCTCGTCGCAGCGCCACTGCCCAGGCGGGCCGGAAATGAAGTGGAGTTGCGGGAAGTCGGAACGCTGGGAAGGAGGGCGCTCGGCGGGAGGTGGGGAGGAGGTGAAGACGTGGACGTCGTGGCCGCGGAGGGCGAGGGCGGAGTGGAGAGTGAGGGCGTGGCGCTCCATGCCGCCGGGGGTGGAGGCGACGGGCCATTTCCGGGAGAAGACGGCGATCCTGAGCGTGGCGGGAGGGGAGCGGTGGCCGGTGAGTTTGAGGGAGTTCCAGGAGAAGCCCACTTCCCGGAGGTCACCGGACCACGGATGAGTTTCCGGGAGGTGGCGGGGGGAGAGCAAGGGGGGAGGGAAGGGTAGCGGAGGAGGATGAGGAGAAAGAGGGAGAGGAGGAGGAGGGAGAGGAGACTGGTGGAGGAGAGCATGGTGGGCTTTCTAGGCCGGTGGGTGGCGAAGGCCATTAAGGATGATGGGGTGGCACAAGTGCGAGGGGATGGGTTTGGAGGTGAAACGAGGGAAAAGGGGAGGGAAAGAAGGGGGGTAGAAACAGGGAGACCAACCCATTGGGCGGCGAGAAGGAAGTTAGGCAAGCGTGGGTGGGTGCGTTTCTCACGCCATCCCGGTGCGTTTGCTTCGTTTCCTTGTCCCGTGTTTTTTTAAATCTTCACCGGTTTCATCTACGAGGACCAATTGACCAAAATGAGTACCAAACCGTTTCCCTTCGCCACTAATATTCTTCAGGGTTTTGGTAGAAGAACGAATAATCTCCAATGGTATGGAAAAGCCCTTTGTTATCAGAATTGGGCCTCGTAGTCCAAGGATCTTATTCATAGTGGGGTTGGCCAGCTCTCGGGTTTGACTTCTCCAGCGAGGCTTTGCTTTCAGAGCCGTAAGCTAGTTGAAACATAGGATTCGATAATATAAAATAGAATAAAGTAGATAAAATTTATGCCGAAATATTCCCAAAGATTCTATTCTAATAATTCTTCCGTTTCATTATTTAATTTAGGAGGTTCCTAGGGGCGATGAGCTCGGATCCAAATTTCCCGCTTGGAGACTTCTATATTTTAACTTAATTTATCTCCGCCGCCGACGCTTTCATATGGAGACATTGCCCTACCTCGCGCAACTACGTTATTAGTTTTGCAAATGCATCATATAAAAATAGATTAGATTATTATTATTATTATTATTATTATTATTATTATTAGGTGATATGGTATCATTTTTTTTGGGCGGTGTCATAACCTACGCAATTTTTGGAATCGAATGATGTGATAGCTCGTTTTTGGGATGTTGGAATTCTTGTCCCCGCCCTTGGCTCCGGCCTCCGGCTCCGGCCTTTGGCTCCGGCCTCCAGCGTCGGCTCCGAAATACGGCTCTGGCCTCCAGCACGGCTCCGGCATACGGCTTCGGTCTCTAGCTCGGCCTTTGGCTTCGACCTCCGGCTCCGGCTTCGGTATTTGGCATCGGCCTCCGACTTCGGCTCCGACCTTAACTTGGTCCTGTATTTTCCTAAGTACACTAAAGCCCACCTCAGATATTGAACCCCGAGCTTCGAGACAATCATTAACGTATATCTCGCTCACTGAAATCACGTGCAGGTATTAGCACGCCCCGCAGTTGCCGACATACACGGCGCCCATTCAATAACGGCTCACCCACCTGCCGTTTGCGGAAGCCGATCCTAACAAGAAGATTCGACGGTTCGAAACGGAACGGGAAAAAAGGAACCCCCTAGACATGTATAAAAAGAGGGCCCCAAGCTCACCCATGAGAGATCTCTTCTTCTCTAGAAAAAAAAAACACACACACACAAGACATTCCTGATCACAAGCTCACTGACTTGAGCATCGGAGGGTCTCGCGGAGCCACCGGCCCGAGACTTCTTGCAGGTTTTCAGAGGAAGAAGACAATCTTTCCACCCCATTTGGAGGCCCTCGAAGATCTCAGCACGCTCAATGTTCATCACAAGTGACTTGGCAGCATCAGATTGGCGCGCCAGAAGGGGGTCACACACGTGGAAGGCGAAAGTTCTCCCTATGACCCCACTGATTTCTGCAAGGAAGACGATGGTGACAACGCGAGCTCAGGAAGCTTCCACCACCCATGCCGCGAAACGCCTTCGCGGGCTGAGCAATCGGAAGCCAACCTCCATGCTCCGCCCCTTGCACAGATGAACCAGTCTGATCGGCTTGAGGTTCTACCTCATCAGGTGCAGGACCTGATGACGATGGTGCGAGATTGCAGAACACTGCTTTGCCGCTGCTCCTCAGCCCCCCCGTCGCGCGAAGGGGGCGTGGAGCGATTCAATCTCATCAAGGCGGGGCTACACCTGAGGCCTCCCATCACTCGCCTCCTGAACCTCGTCAAGGGGCGGCTTCAAAGCGATGACGGTCTCCCTCCCATCATTCTGATCGTTCCCACCGACGGCCGGGTGAGAAGGAGCCAAGACGGGTGTACTCCTTGCACCGGTGGTCTTCATCGGCTTTATCTTCTGACTCCTCTAAAGACGACACCAACAGAAGACCGCTCGTCGGGCCGAACAACGGCTCGATGAGTATCATCAACGATTGGAGGAGCTTAGTCGCCGGATCGCTAACCCTCACGGGATGGACTACGATCACCATCCCCCGCTCTCCCGTCACATCATGGAGGAACGGTCCCGTCCCATTTTCGTCTCCCCCAGTTGGACCCATATGACGGCATGACGACCCTTTGGACCACCTGGAGAGCTACAAGGTTTTCATGCAGGTCCAGGAGCGACGAACTCCCTCCTATGTGTCGCCTTTTCTGCCACCCTTCGTAAGGCGGCGGGGCATGGTATTCTCGCAGCCACCACGCAGCATCAATTCCTTCCGATAGCTCGAGCGATCTTTCCTGGCCCACTTTGATGCGTGCCAGAAGATCCCACGAGTGGCCGTTAGCTTATTCGCTGTTTAGCAAAGGAGTGGCGAAACCCTGAAGGACTTCGTCGCTCGGTTCAAGGAGGCGGTGCTGGAAGTGTATAATTTGAATGATTCTGTAGCCACTTTGGCATTAAAGCGAGGACTTCGTCCTTCTAGGTTTGCCTATTCCCTGGATAAGAAGCCTCCTAGCTCTTACGCCGAGCTTCTAAGCCGGGCGCAGAAGTACATTCGCGCCGACGAGCGGACTCTTCCAGGAGGGAAGCTGATAAGAGTTCCAGCAAGAAACCGGCATCCACGGAGGCTGCCGGAGCATGGTCCCGAAAGCCTAAGCCTCCCCACCGCTCAAACCACCGGCCTTAGACACTTGTTTCCAAGGAGTAGTTCACCCCCTCTTGGCTCCGATATCTCACATTCTACTAGAAATCGAGGAGGAGCTTACTTTCGACGTCCACCTCCCATGAAGTTAGGGACCCCCCGTAGCAAGGAGCTTTACTGCCGGTACCATCGAGACTATGGCCATGACACCAAGAACTGCCGCCATTTGAAGAAGGCCATTGAAGAGCTTGTCTAGCAGGGCCACTTGGGCAAAGTTCGTTCGAAGGGGAAACCTTCCTGTTTTGGGTTCATTGGCGCCTCCGACACCTCCGACAAGCGTCGACAACGCCCATACGGAGAAGACCATAGCTATGATTTCTTGGGGGGCAGGTGGCAGCTCGAAAAGAAGGCGAGAGGGGGTAGACTATGTAATTCCTTTTTTTGGGAAGGACTTAGATGGGGTTGTTAATAACCATGACGACAGTGTCGTCGTGTCCATCACCATAGCCAAACACCCTGTAAAAAATTTAGTGGATAGTGAAAGTTCTGTAGACGTTTTGAGCTACGAAGGCCTTTGTTCGGATGAACCTGTCAAATTCCTCCCTTCAACATTGCCACTCCTTTAATGGGCTTTACTGGGACTCTGTGAGCGTTGAAGGGGAGATCGCCCTCCCTGTCACCGCTGGGACTCCTTCGCGTCAAAGTACGGTAGTCATAAATTTCCTGGTGGTTCGGGTCCCGTTAGCTTACAACGCTATCTAGGAAGGCCGGGCTTGAATTTGTTGGATGCTATTATCTCCACCAAGAGATTATTGGTGAGGTTTCCCACGACAAAGCGATCGGAGAAAAGAAGGGAAAGCAAAGCCCGCCACCACTTTGCTGCCAGTTATCTCCCAGTCCACTGGAGGCAGCCTCGGTAACTGCCTCTGAGCCACTTGATCCCCGAGAGTTGGGAAGAGAGGAGAGCCAACCGAGCACCTCCTGACCTTCCCCTTGGGGGAGGACCCGACAAGGACCATCCAGGTTGGAGCGCTGCTTCCGGAAGAGGCGCGCGATCGACTCCTCACCTTCCTGCGGACCAACGCTGACATCTTTGCATGGTCGTCAGACATGCCAGGCATCCCTGAGGAGGTGATCACCCATCGGCTCAACCTCAGGTCAGAGTGCCGGCCAGTTCGATAGAAGAAAAGGAGCTTTGCTCCGACAGACAAAAAGCTATCGATGAGCACTACAAGAAAATACTGAAATAGCGACGCAAATTTAGCAACGCAATGATGCGTCGCTAAATTGCGACCACATTGCGACGCCTCCGCGACAACAAAACATTGCGACGAAATTAGCAACGCATTAGCGACTCAATAAACCAAAAATCAAAAAAAAAATTTTTTTATTTAGCGATGCAAGTAATGCATCGCAATATTTTTAAATTTAGTTTTTATAAATATAAATATGAAAAAAATATTGCGATGCAACTTAGTGCGTCGCAATGATTTTAAAAAAATTAATTATGTTAAATAGCACGCATTAGCGACGCAATAAACCAGAAAATTAGAAAAATTATTTTTTATTTAGCAACGCACTAATTGCGTCATAATTATTTTAAATAAAATTAATTTTTATAAATTATAATTATGAAATAAAAAATTGATGCAACCCAGTCCGTCGCAATGTTTTTAAAAAAATTAATTATGTTAAATAGTGATGCAATAGCGACGCAATAAAATAGTAAATTAATAAAAATAATTTTTTATTTAGCGATGCAAGTATTACATCGCAATGTTTTTTTAAAAAATAAATTTATAAAAATATTAAAAAGAATTATGAAATAAAATATTGCGACGCACATCAGTGCATCACAATATTTTTAAAAAATATTGTTTAAGAAAATCTAATATTCTTTTTAATATATATATATATATGTGTGTGTGTGTTTAAACTCTAATCATATGAGAACTGGAGCGAGATAAGATACAAGAAGAACGAAAGTTAAATGACTAGCATCTAAAGAAAGACTTGGATCCAAACAGATAAACAGGGGCCAAAAAGAACAAAGAAATGATCCAAAACGGGGGGTAAAAAAAGCCCTAGAAAGGTAGACAACAAACCTTTAGAAACCGCGTCTAAGACAAACTCCAAAACCCTAGTATCCTTAGCTCTGATTGATCACTCAGGAGCGGCAACACGAACAAGATGAAACACGCCGACAACAGGAAAGATCACTCTCTGGAAACCCTAGGAAAAGCTCGCCGTCGCCCCCTTACGTGGATCAGATGGAGGTAGAGGGATCGGTTTCCCGAGAAACCCTAGTATTAGGCTTTTGGGGAACGAGGAAAAGAAGCCCTCCTCCATGGAGAGCTCTTGGCGTCTCTCCCCTCGCTCTCTTCGCGACTCACGCTCCCCCCCACCCTTTTAAAGTTTCCCAAACGGGACTACGAGCAGCTAAGCACCTTCTAGAAGCGAAGCGGAAGGGCCACGGCACTGTGCCCGTGAAACTGTCTTGGTCTACTGGCTTCGATCGATCGCAACCATCGAATCCTCGCTGATCAGATCGATCACAACTTTTTGAGATCGGTCATTGCCGACCGGGATCGATCATGGCTTTGATCGATCGCACCATCGGGTCGACACCGATCGGATCGATCGCGACAGTCCGAGATCGATCGTCGCCGATCGGGATTGATCATGGCTTCGATTGATCTCAACCGTCGGGTCATCACCGATCGGATCAATCGCGATGGTCCGAGATCGGTCGTCGCCGATCACAACCGTCGGATCATCGCCGATCGGGATCGATCATGGCTTCGATCGATCGCAACCATCGGATCGTCGCCGATCAGATCGATCGCAACGGTCCGAGATCGGTCATCGCCGACCGAGATCGATCATGGCTTCGATCGATCGCAACCGTTGGATTTTCGTCGATCGGATCGATCGCAACGGTCCGAGATCGGTCATCGCCGACCAGGATTGATCATAGCTTCGATCGATCGCAACCATCAGATCATCGCCGATCGGATCGATCGTGATGGATCGAGATCAGTCATCGCGGACCGGGATCGATCATGGCTTCGATCGATCACAACCATCGGATCATCGCCGATCGGATCGATCACGACGATCCGAGATCAGTCGTCGCCGATCGGGATCGATCATGGCTTCGATCGATCGCAACCGTCGGATCATCGCCGATCGGATCAATCGAGACGGTCCAAGATCGGTCACCGCCGATCGGGATCGATCATGGCTTCGATCGATCGCAACCGTTGGATCGCCGCCGATCGGATCGATCGCAAGGGTCGGAGATCGGTCGTCGCCGACCGGGATCGATAATGGCTTCGATCGATCACAACCATCGGATTGTCGCATATCAGATCGATCGCAACGGTCCAAAATCGGTCGTCGCTGATCGAGATTGATCATTGCTTCGATCGATCGCAACCGTCAGATTTTCGCCGATCGGATCTATCGCAACGGTTCGAGATCGGTCGTTGCCGATCGGGATCGATCATGGCTTCGATCGATCGCAACCATCGGATTGTTGCCGATCGGATCGATTGTGATGGTCCGAGATCGGTCGTCTGACCGGGATCAATCATGGCTTCGATCGATCACAACCATCGGATCGTTGCCAATCGGATCGATTTTCCGACATCGGTCGTTGCCGACCGAGATCGATCGTCGATCGATCATGGCTTCGATTGATCTCAACCGTCGGGTCGTCGTCGATTGGATCAATCGCGATGGTCCGAGATCGGTAGTCGCCGATCGCAACCGGGATCATCGATCGGGATCGATCATGGCTTCGATCGATTGCAACCATCGGATCGTCGCCGATCAGGTCGATTGCAATGGTCCGAGATCGGTCGTCATCGATAGAGATCGATCATGGCTTCAATCGATCGCAACCGTCGGATTTTTGCCGATCGGATCGATCGCAATGGTCCGAGATCGGTCGTCGCCGACCGAGATCGTCGCTTCGATTGATCGCAGATCATCGATTGGATCGATCGCGACGGTCCGAGATCGGTCGTCGCGGACCGGGATCGATCATGGCTTCGATCGATTGCAACCGTTGGATCATCGCCGATCGAATCGATCGCAATGGTCCGAGATCGATCATCACCGACCGGGATCGATCATGGCTTTGATCAATCGCAACCATCGGATCATCGCCGATCGGATCGATCGCGATGGTCCGAGATCGGTCGCCGCCGACAGGATTGATCATGGCTTCAATCGATCACAACCGTCGAATCATCGCTGATTGGATCGATCGCGATCCGAGATCGGCCGTCGCCAACCGGGATTGATAATGGATTCGATCGATCACAACCGTTGGATCATCGCCGATCAGATCGATCGCAACGGTTCGAAATCGGTCGTCGCCAACCGAGATCGATCATGGCTTCGATCGATCGCAACCGTCGATTTTTGCTGATCAGATCGATCGCAACGGTCCGAGATCGGTCACTGCCGATCGGGATCGATCATGGCTTCGATCATCACACCGTCGGATCGTCGCTGATCGGATCAATCACGACGATCCGAGATCGTCGTCGCCGACTAGGATCATCATGGCTTCGATCGATCGCAACCGTCGATTTTCGCCGATCGGATCGATCGCGATGATCCGAGATCGGTCACTGCCGATCGGGATCGATCATGGCTTCGATCGATCACAACCGTCAGATCATCGCCGATCGGATCGATCGTGATGGTCCGAGATCGGTCGTCGCCGACCGGGATCGATCATGAGATCGATTCTTCGATCGATCGTAACTGTCGGATCTTCGCCGATCGGATCGATCGCGAGATCGGTCCACCAGGATCGATCATAGCTTCAATCGATCGCGATCGTCGCATATCGATCATGGCTTCGATCGATCGCAACCGTTGGATCATCGCCGATCGGATCGATCACAATGGTCGAGATCGGTCGCCACCGACCAGGATCGATCATGGCTTCAATCGATCGCAATCGTCGGATCGTCATGATCGGATCGATCGCGACGTCCGAGATCGATCGTCGCCGATCAGGATCGATCATGGCTTTAATCGATCACAACCGTCAGATCGTCACCGATCAGATCAATCGCAACAGTCTGAGATCGGTCATCGCCGACCGAGATCGATCATGGTTCGATCGATCGCAACCGTCAGATCGTTGCCGATCGGATCGATCGCGATGGTCCAAGATCGATCGTCGCCGACCGAGATCGATCATGGCTTCGATCGATCACAACCGTCGAATCATCGCCGATCGGATCGATCAATGGTCCGAGATCGGTCGTCATCGACCGGGATCGATCATGGCTTCGATCGATCGCAACCGTCAGATCATAGCCGATCGGATCGATCGCGACAGTCCGAGATCGGTCGCCGCCGATCGGGATCGATCATGGCTTCGATCGATCGCAACCGTTGGATCGACGCCGATCGAATCGATTGCGACGGTCCGAGATCGGTCATCGCCGACCGGGATCGATCATGGTTTCGATCGATCGCAACCATCAGATCGTCGCCGATCAGATCGATTGCAATGGTCCGAGATCGGTCGTCACCGACCGAGATCGATCATGGCTTCGATCAATCGCAACCGTCAGATTTTTGCCGATCGGATCGATCGCAACAGTCCGAGATCGATCAGAAAAATAATTTTTATCAAATATAATTATCAAATAAAAATATTGCGATGCAAATCAGTGTGTCGCAAAGTTTTAAAACATTAAATTTCGTTAAATAGCGACGCATTAGTGACGCAATAAACTAAAAAATTAAAAAAATAATTTGTAATTTTGCGACGCATTTATTGCGTCGCAATATTTTTTTAAAAAATAAATGTTATAAAAAAATTAAAAATAAAACATTGCGACGCAACCATATGTGTTGCAATTATTTTTAGAAAATATAATTTTTATCAAATATAATTATCAAATAAAAATATTGCGACACAACTCGTTGCGTCGTAACTTTTTAAAAATTAAATTACGTTAAATAGCGACTCATTAGCGATGCAATAAACTAGAAAAGTTAAAAAAAAAATTTAATTTTGTGATGCATCTGTTGTGTCACAATATTTTATAAAAAATAAATGTTAAAAAAAATTAAAAATAAAATATTACGACGCAACCATATGCGTCGCAATTATTTTTAGAAAAATATTTTTTATCAAAAATAATTATTAAATAAAAATATTACGATGCAAATCAGTGCGTCGCAAAGTTTTAAAAAATTAAATTTGGTTAAATAGCGACACATTAGCGACACAATAAACCAGAAAATAGCAACGCATTAGCGACGCTTTTATTGCATCGCAATATTTTTTTTAAAAAAATAAATGTTATAAAAAAAATAAAAATAAAACATTGCGACGCAACCTGATGCATCATAATTATTTTTAAAAAATTTTTTTTATAAAATATAATTATGAAATAAAAATATTGCGACGCATTAGCGATGCATTTTTCCTGAAAATAAAAAAAATTTCGCCGGTCATTGCCCCCAAATTAGCGACTCATTAGCGACGCAAATAATTGCGTCGCTAAATTTCCCAAAAATAATAAAAAAAACTAAATTAGCGATGGGTTAGCGACGCATAATTGCGTCGCTAATCTAAAATAAATTATAAAAAAAATAGCGAGGGATTAGCGATGCAAAATTGCGTCGCTAAGCCCTAATATATAACCTCAGTCGCACCCGGCCCCCCCCCGGTCTCTTCTTCTTTTTCTTCTAACCCTACTTTTCCGCCACCGTCCCCTCCTCCGGCTCCCCCCGCCCTCTCCCCCGGCGCTAGGAACACCGGCGGCAGGCCCCCCCACCTCCGGCGGTGTCCCCTCTCTACCGAGGTAAGCCCCCTCTTCCCCACTCCCCTCCCCCGCCCTCTCGTACGTTTTTCTTAGGCCATGGCCGGCGGCGCCGTGGCCGTCGTCTCAGGCCACGGTCGGAGACGATGGCCATGGCCACGGCCGTGGCCGACGGTGGCCTGGCCAGGGTGGCCAGGACACCGTAAAAAAAAAAATTGGTTGGGGTGGGGTTTTTCCCCCACCCCTGAGGCGCCGGCCGTGGCCGTCATCTCAGGCCACGATCGTGGCCGTGGCCGGAGACGACGGTCACGGCCGCTGCCGTGGCCGGAGACGACGGTCACGGTCGCTGCCGTGGCCGGCGGTGGCCTGGCCACGGTGGCCAGGCCACTGTAAAAAAAATAAAAAAAATGGTTGGGGTGGGGTTTTCCCCCACCCCTGAGGCGTCGGCCACGGCCGTGGCGGTGGCCGGCGATGGCCTGGCCACGGTGGCAAGGCCATCGTAAAAAAAAAAAAAGGTTGGGGTGGGGTTTTTCCCCACCCCTGAGGCGTCGGCCACGGCAACGACCGTGGCTGGCGGTGGCCTGGCCACGGTGGCCAAGCCACCGTAAAACAAAAAACAAAAAAATTGGTTGGGGTGGGGTTTTCTCCCACCCTTGAGGCACCGGCCATGGCCGCTGCCATGGCCGGCGGTGGCCTGGCCACCGTAAAAAAATAAAAAAAATTGGTTGGGGTGGGGTTTTTCCCCCACCCCTGAGGCGCCAGCCATGGCGCAAACACTATATATATTTATAATATATAAATATTAGTTTTTAAATGATTAATATTTATTAACTTGAATACTAAATTATTATATATATATTTCTAAATATTAATATATTTTATATTAATATGTATTTTATTATACATAATACATATTAAATATTTATAATATTGAAATATATAATATTTTTAAAATGAGTTAAAAAGAACCTTAATTTTTATCAGAACATTTTATAATCTAGAAAAAAGAAAGGGACCATGTAGAACATAAAAAAAATCTGAGGCTACAACTGCTGATATGAGATGGCATGCCGAACATGAATCTAAAGATGATGAAATGCGGCATCCATCAGATTCAAAAGGATGGAAGCATTTCAATGAAAATCATCCTGATTTTGCTGAAGATATAAGGAATGTAAGATTAGGTCTTTGTACCGATGGCTTCCAACCATTTGGTCAAGCGGGGCAGTAGTATTCATGTTGGCTTGTGATACTGACTGTATATAACCTTCCTCCATGGAAGTGCATAAAAGATACTGCAATGTTTTTAACAGTTTTGGTTCCAGGACCATCAAATCCAAAGGAAAAGATTGATGTCTTCCTGCAACCGTTGGTGGCCGAATTGAAAATGTTGTGGGAAACATGAGTCGTAGCCTACGACATTTCTATGAAACAGAATTTCATCATGAGAGCTGCTTTGATGTAGACAATAAGTGACTTCCCGGCATATGCAATGTTGTCTGGTTGGAGCACTGCTGGACGTCTGGCATACCCTCATTGCATGTATGATTCGGATGCATTTACATTGCAGAAGAGTGGTAAGCAGTCATGGTTTGATAATCATAGGAAGTTCTTGCCCCCAAATCATCCTTACAGGCGTAACTTGATTGCCTTCCGGAAGAACAAAGCAGTCACAAAATTCACCGAACCGGTTAGGTCCGGCACGAATATATTTGATACTATAGAGCATTTGGGGTTGAGGTATGCTTGGGAACCAGATGCAGATAGAATAAATGGCTATATATGTAAAGAACATAACTGGAAGAAGCGGAGTATATTTTGGGATTTGCCTTATTGGAGCATCTCATCCGGTACAACTTGGATGTTATGCATATCGAGAAAAATTTCTTCGATAACATATTTAACACTGTGCTAAACATCCCGGGAAGAACCAAAGATACTGCAAAGTCAAGAGAAGAACTTAATCAGTATTGCAGTAGAGGTGATTTGAGGAGGAGTGCCGACGGGACCTATTCTAAAGCATGTTACACTCTTGACAGAAATTCACGAGAAGTTTTATGTAACTGGCTTAGATGGTTAAAATTTTTAGATGGTTATGCCTCAAATATCGGTAGGTGTGTGGACATGCATAAGCTCAAGTTGTTCGACATGAAGAGTCACGACTACCATATTTTTATCCAACGGTTATTGCCTATAGATTTTCGTGAGTTGCTTCCGCAACATGTCTGGAAGGCATTGACAGAGCTCAGCTTGTTCTTCAAGGAGTTGTCTACCACAGTCATTACTTCTGCATCCATGGCAAGGCTTGAGGAGGAAATTCCAATTATTTTATGCAGGCTGGAGCGAATATTTCCTCCCAGTTTTTTTGACTCAATGGAGCATTTTCTGGTTCACTTGTCATATGAAGCGAGCATAGCTGGTCCCCTGCAGTATCGCTGGATGTATCCTTTCGAGAGGTAAATATGTACATCATTAAGACATGTTGACATTTCAAATATTATTTCATTATGAGAAAATTGGTTAATTTTTTGTCTCAACTTTACATATAGGTACCTTAAGAAGTTAAAAAATAATATGCGTAATAAGGCAAGGGTTGAAGGTTCTATATGCAATGCACACTTGGTCGAAGAAGTTTCAACTTTTGCCTCGCATTACTTTGAGGGTCACGTCCACACAAGGAGCCAAAATCTTGGTCGTAACGATGACGTATGTGTGGACGAAGGAGAACCTGATGACGGTAGAATATCAATTTTTAAAGGTATCGGCCGTTCATTTGGGGGGCAGAAGTCAAGAAATCTTAGCGATATGGAGTATAATGCAGCATAATATTACATCCTAATGAACTGTAGAGAAGTCGATCCATATATTGAGTATGTGTATACTTTAATGCTTAATTGGAACTTCTAATTTAAATTACAATATACCATAATATTTAATTGCTAACATAAGTTTTAATCATTATCATCCCATAAGGATGTATTGTGATAGATAACGACAGATGAATCCCGACATCAGTCAAGTTGCAATTCGGCAGAAGTTAGAAACGGAGTTCGCTTACTGGTTTTATGAATTTGTGAGTAGTATCACTCAATCAATTTCAATCAGGGCTTTTATTTTTTGAATTGGTTGTGAATAGCTTATTAATTTATAGGTAAACGGTCCATGGTCCACAACCGATAATATTTCATTAAATGTCTATCGCAATGGCCATTGAAGACCGTAACAACCTCTACTGGCTATTTTGTTAATGGGTACAAATTTTAGATTGAACGATTAGCAGCTTCAAGAGGCACGCAGAATTGGGGCGTGTATGTTAAAGGAGAAAGTGTTGGAGCAAATATACAGGATTATTACGGAAAGTTAGTAGAGGTGGTCGAAGTTGAATATCCCGATTGGCCTATGAAATGAACCGTATTGTTTCGTTGCGATTGGTTCGATCCAACAGTTCCTGTGGGCAAAAGGGTTCATAACGACTACAATTTAGTTGAAGTGAACCATCGACGAAGATTGCAAAAATATGAACCATTCATCCTTGCATCCCAAGCTCAGCAAGTGTTTTACTGTGGATATCCAAGTTTGTGCAATGACAAGCGAGATTGGTGGGTTGTTTCTAAAATCGTCCCACGTTCAACAATCGTATTAGATGAGAGTTCATCAAGTCAATCAGCCAAGTGCCCTGCATTTCAAGAGGATGAGATGGAAATGCATGCAATTGAGGACGACACAAGGGCTCCTGAAACATCACTTAGATATCCAAATGGTGATGTCCAAGAAATAGCGGATGCAAATGTTCGGTTTATTTCCGATGATAATGAAACTGAATCGCAGTCCGATACAACATCGGATGTTGAACCAAGATTTTATGAAACAAATGAAACCGACTAAACATAAAGGTTTTTTTTAAATTTAATTTATTTTTATAAATGTTATATTTTTACATATTCAATCATTAATCGTAATTACATTCATGAATCTTTAGTATTTTCAGTATGATGGCCCGAGGTAGATCTACCGACGACGGACGGAGTGAGCAGGGACATAGCCCTGCAGCATCTGATCACATGAGCATTGGAGATGGAGAGTTTCGATCTCCACACATCGCACAGCCTCCGATCTCTCCACCAGTCGGCAGTGATCCTGCATTGCTATTATCCTCCGAGAGTTCTTCCATCGTCGGCCGCACCATACTTCGATTGGATGCTCATGGGCTGTAAGTATATACTAATTAAAAATATATGTTTATGTTTTTAAGTCAATTACTTATAAACATGCATTTTTTTAACAGATTTATTGAGCAGCATCATGTATCTAGTCACATCAGCTCTATATTTCAGAGGCGTGCGGATCCAAGTGGCTACGATTGGTGCCATGTATCTGCAGCCACGAGGGAGTTTTATTTTTCAGAGTTTCAGGTAAACTTATTAAATACAATTTATCACTGATATAAAATTTCTTAATCTTAATAAATTCTGAAACTAATTGTTTATTTTAATGCAGAAAAAGTTTACGTGTGACCTTGCTAGCCATGATGCCATTAGGGCAGCATGGGAAGCTCTTACGGGACGTCAATACTCCGACATGCTTCATCGTTGGAAGTCATCAGGTCACCATCCTACGCATGTGCCAGAGGATATTTGGCACGAGTGGCAGCAGGTCTGGCAGTCTGATGGCTGGCGCAGGAGGTCCGCATCAGCCAGCACGAACAGCCGATCTGAGAGGGGCGGTCCTGGCACGGGTCTCTCCCGCCACACTTCGGGCTCCATTTCAATTCAGAAGCACAGACGCCGTAGGGTAAGAAAACATAAATAATTTAATTACTAATTTAGTTATTTATAAATACTTAGTTTAATATTAATTTTTCTGTTGTTATAGTCTGAGCAGGAGGGCGGAGATCTTGGTGAGTTTCGTCTATTCAGGGCGACATACACCAGGAGGGACGGTTCCTGGGTCGATACACGATCACGGGAGGTTACGGTAAGAAATTAGCTTTATGTTGTATATATTTAATTTCTAAAATTTATTTAGAGAAATTTATTGATTCATTTATTGTTGATTTTATAATTCAAAGATACGAGTCGAGGAGCTTCACTCCCAGGCATCGCAGGTCGACTCCACTGATGGGTGACACCCGTCGAACTCTCAGCAGAGGAGAGTCAACGTGTGTTTTTGGAGGCTGTTGGTGCCCAGCTGCGAGACCGCAGGGTCTATGGTCTGGGCACTAGAGCTTCTGCATATTTTCCCCATCCAGCTCGCGATATTCTGGCGATATTCCTGCCGAGCATTTAGACGATATTCGAAGATCTATCACGAAGGAGGTTCGTCAGGAGGTTCAACAGGACGTTCGGTAGGAGGTTCAACAGGAGGTTGAGCACGAGTTCGAGCAGCGTACGGGAGGCCTTCAGCAGGAGCTTGCAGATATGCGAGAGCAGATGCGTCAGTTGCAGGATATGGTTAGCCGCATATCGTAGGGTTTTCAGCCTCCACGTGATCGTGCCGATTCTTGATGTATTTTTTTCTTTACTTTTTATATTTTGTACATAAAAACTTCAAAATTTTAATATATTAATTATTTTTGGAAATTGAATAATGAATGTTTGAATCAATATGAGTTATGAATGTTTCGATCAATATTTAAATGTAATGAAATTATATTAACCATTTTAATTTTTAATATTATTTTTAAAAAAAAATTAATTAGCAATGCATTAGCGATTGAAATTGTATTGCTAATATTTTTAAAATATTATTATTAAATATTACGACGCAATGATCTGGCGTCGCAATATTTTTAAAAAAAATTAATTAGCGACGTATTAGCAACTCAAATTGCATCGCTAATATATCTAAAATATTATTATTAAATATTGCGACGCAATGACCTAGCATCGTAATATTTTAAAAAAAATTAATTAGCGACGCATTAGCGACTCAAATTGTGTCACTAATATATCTAAAATATTATTATTAAATATTGTGATGCAACTAAATGCATCGCAATATTGCATCGTAATATTGCGACGCAATTGAATGTGTCGCAATATTTAATAATAATATTAAATATTAAAAATTAGTTTTAAAATTAGCGACACATTTAGGATGTGTCGCAATATTGCGATGCATTTAATTGCATCGCAATATATTACAACATATTTAGTGCATCGCAGAGAGTCGCTGTTAAGCGATGCAATTACGACAAATTGATATTGCGACGACCTTCATAGCGACGTCGTCATTGCGTCGCTAATGCGTCGCAATTGCATGTTTAGTGACGCATTTGGGCGTCGCTATATTTTTGTTCTCTTGTAGTGGAGGAAGTTCGTAAGCTGGTGGCTGCAGGCCACATTCGGGAAGTTCATTACCCCGAATGGTTAGCCAATGTAGTGATGGTCCGTAAGACTAATGGAAGCTGGAGGATGTGCGTGGACTTCACCGACCTCAACAAAGCATGCCCCAAGGACAGCTTCCCTTTGCCTCGAATCGATCAACTGGTGGACGCCACATCCGACCATGAGACCCTCAGTTTCATAGATGTCTTTTCCGGGTACAACCAAATCAGGATGAATCCAGTGGATGAAGAGGCTACCTCCTTCATAACTGAGAAGGGGTTGTACTGCTACAAGGTAATGCCATTCAGACTAAAGAACGCGGGGGCCACTTACCAAAGGCTAATGAATAAAGTCTTCGAAGGCCAGATAGGACGCAACATGGAGGTGTACATGGACGACATGCTGACAAAAAGTGTCCACGCCACTAGCCATATCGCCGACCTAACGGAGACCTTCGACAACCTTCGCCGATACCAGATGAGGCTGAACCCACGCAAATGTGCCTTTGGGGTGACAGCTGGAAAGTTCTTGGGTTTCATGATAACACGGCAAGGAATTGAGGCGAACCCTGATAAAGTTCAAGCCATCTTGGACATGAGGTCTCCCACCAACAAGAAGGAAGTGCAGCGCCTGACGGGAAGGGTGGCGGCCTTAAGCCGTTTTCTTTCCAAGTTCGCTGAGAGGTGCCTACCTTTCTTCAAGGCGCTCCGTAGGGCCAATGGATTCGAATGGACAAAAGAGTGTCAGAAGGCCTTCGAGGGGCTGAAGGAATTCCTATCAACCCCGCCACTACTGTCCAAGCCAACGGGTGGAGAAGAACTGCTTCTATACCTCGCGGCTTCTCCCGAGGCCGTTAGTTCTGTGCTGGTCTGCATGGACACCAACGGCTCGCAAAAGCTGATGTATTACACTAGCAAGGTGCTCCACGATGCGGAGACCAGGTACTCAAAGATTAAGAAGATTATCTTTGCGTTGATCATGTCTGCCCAGCGCCTCCGGCCATATTTTCAAACCCATCCGATCGTAGTGATCACGGACCAACCTCTCAAGATGATTCTCGCTTGCCCAGACACTTTAGGCCGATTGGCAAAGTGGGCGCTCAAGCTGGGAGAATTTGATCTATCTTTCCGCCCTCGATCAGCCATGAAATCCCAGGTCATGGTAGATTTCTTGGTCAAGTGTACCTGGGGCGAGGAGCAACCCGAAGAGGCCCTTGCAAACCCCTTGATTTCTAGAGCTGGAGATGATGAATGGATCCTTCATGTGGACGGGGCATCAAATTCTCAAGGGAGCGGAGCAGGCCTCATCCTAACCAACTCGGACGGAGCTGTAACCGAGTGTGCACTCCGCTTTCTCTTTCCAGCCACCAATAATCAGGCAGAGTATGAAGCCCTACTGTCTGGGATAAGATTAGCCCAAGAGCTCGGAGTGAAGCGCCTTAGAGCATTCACTAACTCCCAGTTGGTCATAGGCCAAATCACAGGGGAGTATGAAGTGAGGGATTCTATCATATCCGCTACTTGAGTATGGTGCAGTCGCAAGCTTTTCTCTTAATTATTTCAATGTTAGCTATATTCCCCGAGGGAAAAATGCTAGAGCGGACGCCTTGTCCCATCTTGCCACCTCAGCCGACGGGATGTTGGGAAGAGCTTATATAGAGCACCTGGAAGCCCCAAGTATTGAAGTAACGAGAGAAGCCCTACTAGTTGAGTAGGAGCCCTCTTGGATGGACGCTTATATCCAGTACCTTACCAACGTTATCCTCCTTGAAGACCCGGCCGAGGCCAGGCAACTCAAAAGATGGACTCCGAAGTTCTTTATAATGGAAGGAAAACTTTATCGAAGGTCCTTCTCATACCTAGTTCTCAGGTGCGTCGGCCCCACAAAAGAAGATTATATCCTGCGAGAGATACATGAAGGCATATGTGGAAGCCATCTGGGGGGCAGAGCCCTGACGTACAAAGCCTTGCAACATGGATATTACTGGCTGACAATGAAGGAGGATGCGTCCGAGCTTGTCAAGAGGTGTGACAGTTGCCAACACCATGCTAATATCCAACACCAACCGACGTCCCAGCTGACCCCCCTGACTGCACCTTGGCCCTTTGCCCAATGGGGTATGGACATTCTGGGACCATTCCCTCCAGCCTCTGGACAATGCAAATTCTTATTAGTAGCCGTTGACCAATTCACCAAGTGGATCGAAGCTGAAGCACTCGCCAAGATCACCGAGGGCAAGGTAAGATCCTTCTTTTGGAAGTCTGTAGTGTGCCGGTTCAGGTTGCCGCGCACCCTCGTTACTGACAACGGCCGACAGTTTGACAACGTGGCCTTCCGAAAATTCTGTATTGAGCTGGGCATTCAGCAACGGTTCACTTCTGTGGGGCACCTCCAGACCAATAGCGCAGCCGAAGTGACCAATCGCATTATCCTCCAAGGACTCAGGGCCCGGCTAGATGGCTGTAAAGGATGGTGGGTGGAAGAGCTCCCCAATGTATTGTGGGCCTACCACACAACGCCATGAGTCCCCATCGGGGAAACTCCTTTCAGCCTAGTTTTTGGGACCGAGGCCATCATTCCGATGGAGATAGGTGTCCCCAGCCCCCGGATAGAGTTATACCATGAAGAGGGCAACCCAAGCCAGCTGTGAGCCGATCTGGACCTAGTGGAAGAATTGTGAGACCAAGCGTGACTCCGCATGGCGGCTTTCCATCAGCGAGCGGCCAGATACTACAACGCTCGAGTATGGTCCAAGACATTCCGCCCTGGAGACCTCGTCTTGCGACGAGCCAAAATATCAAAGCCGACGGAAGGAGGCAAGCTAGCACCAAAATGAGAAGGACCATATCATGTCACAGAGGTGCTTCATCATGGGGCATACAAAGTTGAGGGGCTAGATGGGAAATCTCTCCCCCGCGCATGGAACGTAGACAACCTACGTCGATACTATCAGTAGTTTGCTGACTTCCTTAATTTGAACCTGCTTGCCAGAGTGCTATTCAAAGTACTCTCATTGCTATATTTTCGAATGACCTTACTTCTCACTAAAGCCCGACTCCGTGTCGGCACCTAAAGCCCGACTCCATGTCGGCACCAAAGCCCGGCTCTGCATCGGCACCAAAGTCCGGCTCCGCGTCGGCACCTAAAGCCCGGCTCCATATCGGCACTCAAAGCCCGGCTCCGCATCGGCACTCAAAGCCTGGCTCCATGTCGGCACTCAAAGCCTGGCTTCGTGTCGGCACTCAAAGCCCGGCTCCACGTCGGCACCTAAAGCCCAGCTCCGCATCGGCACATAAAGCCAGGCTCCGCGTCGGCACCTAAAGCCCGGCTCCGCGTCGGCACCAAAGCCCGGCTCCACGTCGGCACTCAAAGCCCGGCTCCGCGTCGGCACCAAAGCCCGGCTCTGCGTCGGCACCTAAAGCCCGGCTCCGCATCGGCACCAAAGCCCGGCTCCGCGTCGGCACTCAAAGCCCGGCTCCGCGTCGGCACTCAAAGCTTGGCTCCGCGTCGGCACCTAAAACCCAGCTCCACATCAGTACCAAAGCCCGGCTCCGCATCGGCACCCAAAGCTCGACTCCGCGTCGGCACCTAAAACCTGGCTCCGCATCGGCACTTAAGCCCGGCTCCGCGTTGGCACTTGAGCCCAGCTCCGCGTTGGCACTCAAAGCCTGCTCCGCGTCGGCACTTAAGGTCCGGCTCTGCGTCGGAACTCAAGGCTCGGCTCCGCGTCGGCATTCTATTCAACCTTGCGTTGGCATTTAATGAATTCGCATCGGCACGAGTGTGGTCCTACACTATCTATTGTTTGGACCTCCATGTCAGCAACTAAGACTGATTTCACATCAGTTCTCTAATTGATGTAATTTTTTGGCCAAAGGTTTTTGGTTCGCATCGACTCACGCACTAACAAACCCAACTATGATCCAAGACATAAGCATTATGGATCAAAGGATTCATTAATAGCCAAAGTTTACAAAATTGCCGATTTAAATCGGACTTGAAACAATACAATGAAAATCAAGGAGGCTAAGGTTCACTCGGAGCTATGTTGTCATCTTCAGGGAGTTTGTCTGGCTCCAACCCCTCGATCCCCTTGAGGCCGTAGAGCTTTTGGATCTTTTCCTTGCAGTCCTAGAAGCCGCCCTCGTATGCAAATGCCGTCGACTCGGCCAATTCCTTGCTAAAGGCGCTAGACTTCCTGAAGTTCTCTACGGCCTCAGTGGCTCTCTTCTCCGCCTCGGAGGCTTTTTGCTCGGCCTCCGCAACCTTCTTCTTGGCCTCCATAATCTTTTGCTTGGCTTTGGCGGCTTTCTTTTCAGCTTCGATCACCGCCACCTGAAGGTTTGTAATCTTGGCATCAGACTGGCGGGTGATCTCCTCTGCATTTTTAGCTCTCTCTTCGGCCACACCTATTTCAAGGGTGGCAGAGTGTAATCGGTTCTTCAACATGTATACCTTTGACTCTGCCACCTCCAATTTTTCCTCTGCTATCCTTTATTTTTCTTCGGCCACTTGAACATTATCCAGCTCGTTGGCCGCCTAACGCTGGGCGATTTCTAACGCCTCTTCTGCCTTCTCGGCTCTTAGTCGGTTGGCTTCGGCTTCGCCCTTTAGCGCTCGAGCAGTCTCTGCTCGGGTGTCCTCCAGAGCCATTTCTGCCCTCTCTGCCCTAGCCCGGAGTGCTCGCATCTCCTCCAATGATTGATCAAGGGCGGCATCGGCCTGGGCCTAAAGGTCCCTCATGGCGGTCATAGAATTCAAGGCCTGGGGAGAATATCTAGGTTAGACAAAGAAAGCAATCTAAAAAGAAAGAAAAAGTTAGAACAAGGCTTATCCAGAGGTGTGCCATAGACGCCTCTCGGAAGAATTTGACCCTCCCTTGATGTCGAAGGAATCCCTATAGCTCAGGCACGGATGCCTGATCCAATGTTTGCTCGGCCCAGCGACTATAGTTCGCCAGGATTGACTGGAAGGAAGGATTGACACCGCTCCCCTCCGCTGACTTAGGGACCGTGTGTGAGGACTCCGCCTCCGATTCTGCTCCTTTCGGTGCCTCTGCTGGTGGAGGCCCCTCGGTTGTCGCCCCTTTGGGAGTTAGGGCGGCTTCGGGAGTCGGCTTTGTAGTTGAATGGGCCGGCTCCGTTTTGATGGCTTCGGGCAGGGGTGACGATGCTTTGGCAACTCACTCCGAAGAGATATCGAGCAGAATAACGGAAGGGAGAGCCGATGCTGGTGAGGGCAAATCCATTCTTCCCACCTCGCTCTGCACTAATCCCTCACTAGCCTCGGCCCTTACTGCTTCATTCTTTGCGGTCTCATTGGCTTGGGCTCCTACCGCCTCGCGCCCGCGCGAGGGCTCCACGACCTCGTTCCTTCCAGCACCGGTTTCCGGCCCCGGCCTCTGGCTACGGCTCCCAGCATCGGCCCTCCTGGTAATCTTGGTGATGGCCTTCCTCTCGGCAGGGGCCCCATCCCCTTTTGCTTTCCGTTTCCTAGTAGCAGCTTGTCTGATCTCACGAAGTGATGGTGTCATTCCTATATCAAAAAACAGGAAGGGAGTAAAAGAGAGAGAGAGAGAGAGAGGATAAGAAGAAGAGGAAAGAGATGAGTAATCAAGCACTCACCACTGATGGAATAAGGCTGGCGAGATGGAGGTTTTCTTCGGTCAGGAGCTGATTGCATCGAGGGATGTTGGCAGTCAGAAGCTGCCCAAAGGCCATTCGATCCCTCGGGAGGATGGAAGAATCCCTATTGGCATCGGTATTTGGTGTTCCCCAATTTTTGCTCACCCCCTCGACATTAGCAAAAGAAAACTTATCTTTCCACCCTTTGATAGAGGTGGGAAGATACAATCTAATGATCCTAGTGGGTCTAGGTGTAAAGGACCACCAACCCGCTTGCTTGCGGAGGGTATAGAAGCTACGAAATAAGGAGATGCTAGCTTCTAAACCTTGCAGGTGACAAAGAATCATGAAGCCAACGATGGTTCGGATGGAGTTAGGGACCAACTGGGAGGGTTTTAAAGAATATCTGTCTAGAAGGTTGAGGATGAAAGGGTGAATAGGTAATCGAAGTCCTACCTTAAAGAAAGCTCTGTACAAGGCAACCCTTCCGGGATGGGAAGAGGTTACCCTGTCATTAGGAGCGGGTAGGATAGACGCATGTTTGGAGGAAAATTGTATTTGGCCTCGAGGTTCACTATGTCTTGAGCAGACATAGTGGAGGCAGTCCACTCGGGGGACTCCTTGACAGCTCGGGAGGGACCAGCGACGGTCGGACGGAGCCGAGGGGAGGTCCGTCCGACGGCCGGACGACTCCCGGTTGCGGGACGTCCGACCGTCCGCCGCCGTTCCGATGAAGTATGGTCAGAAGATGAGGTGGTCCAATGAGTTGGTAAGGAAGCCGAAGGTTGAGAAGGAATAGGGGAATAACCCCCAGAATCAGAAACAGAACAAGAAAGTGAAGAAGCCATGGGGACTAACCTGAAAAGTTTGAACCGAGATTGAAGAAGAAGCACGGGGAGGAAAACAGAAACAGAAGGTAAACGGACGCTTGCGGATTCAAGGTAGGAGGTTGTAACGTAAGAAAGAGTAGGAACTGGAGGATAAGGATGATTTTTCCCTTTATAACCCCATTTTAAATCATCCCGCGGCTGTCCAATCTGGCCATGTGTCTGTTGTCCACTGGAAACCACTTCGGCAGCCCATCGGTGCGAGAAACGCGAAAAACACCACCAATTAAGAGGTGGCGGTGACCTTACCGTAATGATGACGCTTACCTTTTTTACAACTCCTCGTCCGAGAAAAATCTTCCCCAATCCCAACAGCCTGAACGGACGAAATAATGGCACGGAGATCAGCCGCCCGGTGGATATTAACACCCCTTTCGCTGGTGACTGTACACCCACCCATCTCAGGGGTGGGGGGCATCTGATATGGCTGATCATTTCCTCTGGGTGGCATCATAACACCCTGCGCAATTCCCGGAATCGAATGATGTGATAGCTCATTTTCGGGATGTTGGAATTCTTGTCCCCGCCCTTGGCTTCGGCCTTTAGCTCTGGCCTCCGGCTCCGGCATACGGCTCCGGCCTCTAGCTCCGGCCTTTGGCTCCGGCCTCCAGCGTCGGCTCCGGAATACAGCTCCGGCCTCCAGCGTCGGCTCCGGCATACGGTTTCGGTCTCTAGCTCCGGCCTTTGGCTTCGACCTCCGGCTCCGGCTTCGGTATTTGGCCCCAGCCTCCGACTTCGGCTCCGACCTTAACTTGGTGCCGTATTTTCCTAAGTACACTAAAGCCCACCCCAAGTATTGAACCCTGAGCTTCGAGAAATCCATCACCGTGTATCTCGCTCACTGAAATCACAGGCAGGTATTAGCATGCCCCACAGTTACCGACATACACGGCGCCCATTCAGTAACGGCTCACCCACCTGTCGTTTGCGAAAGCCGATCCTAACAAGAAGATTCGACGGTTCGAAACGGAACGAGAAAAAAGGAACCCCCTAGACAGGTATAAAAAGAGGGCCCCGAGCTCAGCCCAGAAGAGATCTCTTCTTCTCTAGAAAAAAAAAAATACACACACAAGACATTCCTAATCGACAAGCTCACTAACTTGAGCGTCGGAGGGTCCTCGCCGGAGCCACCGGTCCGAGGACTTCTTGCAGGTTTTGGAGGAAGAAGACAACCTTTCCACCTCATTTGGAGGCCCCCGAAAATCTCAGCATGCCCAACGCTCATCGCAAGTGACTTGGCAGCATCATTAGGCAAAGAGGTACCGAAAAGATTCTTATTCTTCATTGTTTACTAATCCCTTTATCATTTATATTTAACCGAGGTAAATCTATCTATTTACGTAATTTATTTCTTGTCTCTTTCTATGCCTAATTATTAATTTGTGAGTAAAAATTAACAAAAATATTGACAACAAATAATAGCATCATTAAACGAAATAATGATAGAAAAAATAGTTGTAAACAGCAGGAGCATGAGTAAGACCGAAGATAATCATTGCAAAACAATTTATATTAATTTTACGATAAATTATTTTTATGTTAAACTTTTTTTTATAACAGTAAAATTAAAATTACATTCATCGTAATAAATATTTGTTAAGACTTAAAAATGTTTCATCATTATAATATATTATTACGATAAGATTTGGTTTCATCGTAATAAATCTTAATTTTAATAAAAAAATTATTTTTATATTTATGAAAAAAATTTCATCGTAATATGTCTGCACTATTATAATGAAATATTATTTCATCGTAATAAATCTTAATTTTTTTTAAAAAAAATTTTTTTGTGCTCTTATAGTGAAGAAAAAAAAAATCATAATAAATTTTATTTTTATTTTTTAAAAAATATTTTTTTTTATGATAAAAAAAGTTACCGTAATAAATCTTCTTTTTATGGTGAAATATGTTTTCACCGTAATAAGTAAATTTTTTGATACCGCTCTCATCAGCAATTTTTTTTTTTTTTGAAATCTTCTTTTTCATCCGTGATTTTTTTCTTTTTGAAACCCTTGCTCCCTTAGTTTATAAATTTTGAATACCTTTAAGAAAAAAAAAAATTTAGGCCACGGACGGTGCAAGAAATTTCATACGTACCGTCCACGCTCACTGATCCGCACGAGGAGCTTATTGCGTGTAACAGGTGAATCATTGGTTCGGGCTCTCAACTCGGATCAATGACTTTCACACCGTCTGTGGTGCAGAAAAGAGTTTTCCTACCTTTGATCGACCCAACTTGGTGAGACTTGAGAGGCCAAGTCTGGCCGAGTTGAAAGGACTAACATTCTGGCCTCAGCCAGCTCATTGTCCAGAACCAGTTTTAAATGAACCAGACCTATTAGTGGGTTGGCTAGCAGCCGGTCTCCAAGCCACCAGTCTATTTCTCTCGTTGTTTAGTTTTTGAAACACATCAGCAACGGGGGAAGCGGTGGGGCCGAGACGGAGGGGGAGAGAGAGAGCGCGCGGGCTTGGAACGGGAAAGACCCGAGAGCGCGCATTCACCGCTGCTCTCAAGAGTCAAGAGCACCCCTGAACTACATGAAGTTGCTTTGCTCGGCGCAAAAAAAAAGAAAAAAATACGTTGTGAACTCCTGAATGAAAAAGATTTTGTACATCTCTTTCGATGCAGCAAGACTTACGTGGGATACACCGTCTCTTCTAATTGATCCACGTGGCTCCTACATTGATGACCTGCCGGGCTGTATGGCTCTACTTTGATGTTATGTTCTGAACGTGATGGTCATTTAAAGCAGTTCGCTTTTTTTTAAAATTAACGTGCGGACGAAAATGCCCTTTCCCTCCATCCTAGCGCCATTTTACGTTGTATTTCATCTGTGCAAGAAGAACTCTCTTTCTTCCCCGGTCGAAAGAAAATATTTCAGCTTCGAAGCTGGAAAACCTGACTACTGGAGTCTGTGTACAAAAACTTCTGGAGGAAATATCATCCGCAGCACAAAGTAAAAAGTCTTTCTTCCAACTTCTTTCTAAAGCTCCTTATTACACCAACAGTTTTTTCTGGTTAGAGTTAGTTAATGCGTGACCAAACCGTTTAATGCGCGGGTAACTTCTTTAGAACAAAATAGTTATGACATTCTGGGAGTCATAACTATTTAGAGTTTACTGTTTTGTAAGCACGAATGTCATACTCTTTTAACTAGGATGTTATACCTCATGAACTAGGATGTCGTCAGAGTGGTTCGACCTATATTCCTCATTATTTCATGTCCATATAGCTCTAGTGTCGTCGTTAAAGCTATGACACCCCTGATATACTGTTAAGACACCGTAGTTATAAGCCTAGGACACCCGTGCTCCAAACGAAAGCAGGAGAAAAGCCTCGCGACACCGTAGTTACAACGCTACGACACCCATGCTTATAACCTTTGCGATCTTCGTATGTTGCTTTTCGAGGTCTCGTAGCTTGTTCTATGGGGTGTCTTTAAATGCTATAAAGGGTGTGATAAACGACGCTGGAGAGCAGGCCCGCGACACCCCGTATGGAGAACAATCCCCGCAACACCCCGCTTTAATAGTCACATCATCGGTGTCGTCGCCTAAAAGCTAGGGTATCGTAAGATGAGAACTGGGATGTCGTTAACAGCCTGAGTCGGTGCTGTCGTCGTTCGCGACACCCCAGTTGAAAATTGATGACACCCTAGCTCTCATCTGACGACACCCATGCTTAGAACTAACCACGGCAAGAAGGCCCGCGACACCCAAGTTACTAAAATTTATTTTTATTCATAAAAAAAGAAAAGAAAAAAAGTACATGAAGCCCTCACTGGGGCTTGTCTCCTTCGGTCACTGCGTCGGCGATCTGGCGCTGGAGGGACGCTACTTGCCCCTCCAGGTGGCTGTTGGCCCGACGCAGGACCTCGATCTCTCTTGTTGAAACGGCCAGGTATTGCTCGGCCGCCTTGTTGAGTCGCTCGCTGATTGCGAGCGACTCCGCATAGACCTCCGCATCGATGGTGACCGTTGCGCGGCGGCTGCCATGGTTGCCAGTAGATCTCCCCTCGCCTCTGGAAGCCATCTCAGTATCAAAAAAGCTGGAAAGGTGATTAACGATGACATTCCCCCATCCATATTTAAGGTACTCCTAGCGGGTGTTTCGATTGCCACGCGCCATCATCTCAGTGGGCGGTTCACAGGAATCGAATCGGTGCGCCCCCCGCCCCCCCCCCCCCCCTCGTTGAGTTTCGAGGGATGGGGAACAGAAGAGAGTTTCGGAAAGCCAACTGTAGTAAGTTTTACGTCGTCCCAAGAGAAAATTCACGACACCCAAGGATGATTTGGATTTCGGCCGAAACTCCTTTGCGACACCCCTGTTGAAAGCTCACGACACCCTAGCTTTAAGGCGATGACACCCGTGCTTAGAAATGATCATGGTGAGAATACCCGCGACACCCCTTGTCGAATTCAACCGCAACTCCTTCGCGACACCCCAGTTGAAATCTCACGACACCCTAGCTTTAAGGGGACGACACCCCTGAAAAGGTGATTAACGTGGGTTCACTGTTAATGCACGGGTGTCGTCGCCTTAAAGCTAGGGTGTCGTGAGCTGAAATCCAATTCTCCCTGGGGTGTCGCGGGGATTATCTGCACGGTCAGTTCTAAGCACGGGTGTCGTAGCATTGGTGCTGGGGTGTCATGAGATTTCAACTGGGGTGTCATGAAGGAGTTTCAGCCGAATTCGACAAGGGGTGTCGCGGGGGTTCTCTCCGTGATCAGTTCTAAGCACTGGTGTCGTCGCCTTAAAGCTAGGGTGTCGTGAGCTTTCAACAGGGGTGTCTCGAAGGAGTTTCGGCCGAAATCCAATTCTCCCTGGGGTGTCGCGGGGATTCTCTCCGTGGTCAGTTCTAAGCATGGGTGTCGTAGCATTGATGCTAGGGTGTCGTGAGGTTTCAAGTGGGGTGTCGCGAAGGAGTTTCGGCCAAAATCCAAATCATCCTTGGGTGTCGTGAATTTTTTCTTGGGACGACATAAAACTTACAACGGTTGGCTTCCCGAAACTCTCTTCTCTTCCCCATCCCTCGAAACTCAACGAGGGGGGGGGGCGGGGGGCGCACCGATTCGATTCCTATGAACCGCCCACTGAGATGGTGGCGCGTGGCAATCGAAACACCCGCCAGGAGTACCTTAAATATGGATGGGGGAATGCTATCGTTAATCACCTTTCCAGCTTTTTTGATACTAAGATGGCTTCCAGAGGCGAGGGGAGATCTACTGGCAACCATGGCAGCCGCCGCGCAACGGTCACCATCGATGCGGAGGTCTATGCGGAGTCGCTCGCAATCAGCGAGCGACTCAACAAGGCGGCCGAGCAATACCTGGCCGTTTCAACAAGAGAGATCGAGGTCCTGCGTCGGGCCAACAGCCACCTGGAGGGGCAAGTAGCGTCCCTTCAGCGCCAGATCGCCGACGCAGCGACCGAAGGAGACAAGCCCCAGTGAGGGCTTCATGTACTTTTTTTTTTTTTTTTATAATAAAAATAAATTTTAGTAACTTGGGTGTCGCGGGCCTTCTCGCTGTGGTCAGTTCTAAGTACGAGTGTCGTCGCCTTAAAGCTAGGGTGTCGTGAGCTTTCAACAGGGGTGTCTCTAAGGAGTTTCGGCCGAAATCCAATTCTCCCTGGGGTGTCGCGGGGATTCTCCGCGCGGTCAGTTCTAACCATGGGTGTCGTAGCATTGGTGCTGGGGTGTCATTAGATTTCAACTGGGGTGTCGCGAAGGTGTTTAGGCTGAATTCGACAAGGGGTGTCGCGGGGGTTCTCTCCGTGATTAGTTCTAAGCACGGGTGTCGTCGCCTCCCTGGGGTGTCGCGGGGATTGTCCGCGTGGTCAGTTCTAAGCACGGGTGTCGTAGCATTGGTGCTAGGATGTCATTAGATTTTAACTGGGGTGTCGCGAAGGAGTTTAGGCTGAATTCGACAAGGGGTGTCGCGGGTATTCTCACCGTAATCAGTTCTAAGGACGGGTGTCATCGCCTTAAAGCTAGGGTGTCGTGAGCTTTCAACAGGGGTGTCTCGTAGGAGTTTCGGCCGAAATCCAATTCTCCTGGGGTGTCATGGGGATTTTCCGCGCGGTCAGTTCTAAGCACGGGTGTCGTCACCTTAAAGCTAGGGTGTCGTGAGCTTTCAACAGGGGTGTCTCGAAGGAGTTTCGGCCGAAATCCAATTCTCCTGGGGTGTCGCGGGGATTCTCCGCGCCGTCAGTTATAAGCCACGGGTGTCATAGCATTGGTGCTAGGGTGTCATTAGATTTCAACTGGGGTGTCGCGAAGGAGTTGCGGCGGAATTCGACAAGGGGTGTCGCGGGTATTCTCACCGTGATCATTTCAAATGGCCACATTTGCACGACGGGCGAAGGTGCACGGCCTCGCCTTATCACTAGGGTGTCATGAGATGATAAATGGGGTGTCGTATTGTTTTAACCTTCATGTACTAAATCCTAATCCTTTGTCAGCATATATTGACAACTAAATCTATGGATATCATTGTTCATGACTGCGTGCCTATATTTTCACAGTTGATGCTGAAATTGTAGATTGGAAAGAAATCGATAACACTCCCGACCGTGCACCTTCACCCGTCGCTCCAAATGCAGTGGATGATATTGTAGTTCCTCAAACTGGGATGGAATTCAATTCAGCAGATGATGTATATACGTTCTACAATGGATATGCGAAATGAGTTGGTTTTGGAATCACAACAGTGTGTAGCAGGGCCAACAACAAAAAACAACTTTGCTTCAAGCACCTGGCGTCTTGAAGGCAAGGAAAATCTAGAAAATCAGAGAAGAGTATGAATCATAGGGATACTAGGAAAGTTGATTGTATGGCATCCATAAAAGCAAGACTGAATGCTACAAGTGGTAAGTGGATATTGGATGAGGTTTCTCTAGAACATAACCATGGGATGTCCATAACATCAACTAGTTATCTACGGTCGCATAGGAGGATCAGCACACCAGAGAAGGCAGAGATCAGCAATTTACATGCCGTGAATGTTCCGACGACTCAGATATACTCTGCCATAGCAAGGAGAAAAGAGGGCAGAGGACAATTGGATTTCACCGAGAAGGATGCTCGTAACTTCATTTGTCGCGAACGTCAGTCTAAGCTGAAAGAAGGAGATGCTCAGTCGATGGTAATTCATTTCGCCGAAATGCAACTCAGAAATCCCAATTTCTTCTATTCCTTAGACCTCAATGATAATGGTCATCTGAGGTCTGTCTTCTGGATTCATCCAAGGTCAAGATTGGCATGCACATACTTCGGTGATGTTCTAAGCTTTGACTCAACGTACTTGACAAACAGATATCAAATGCCTTTTTGTTCATTCGTTGGGGTCAATCATCATGGACAGTCCACCTTGCTTGGATGCGCATTGTTGTCTGATGAGAGTACTGAGACATATAAATGGGTTTTTCAGACTTGGCTGGATGCAAATGGTGGTCAAGCACCTATTACCATGATTACTGACCAAGATAAGGCAATTGAGGCTGCTGTCAAAGAAGTTTTTCCTAACACACGATATCGATTTTGTCTTTGTCATATATTGAAGAAGATACTAGAAAAGATTGGCCACATTTGCACAGCAAATCCCAAGTTTATGGTTGATTTCGATGAGGCGATATATGATTCATTGACCATACAGTCATTCGAGGAAAGGTGGGCACATGTTATGGAGAAATATAAAGAATGCAAGTCTATAGATTGGTTCAATGTCCTTTACGAATGTCGAAAAAAATGGGTCCCAGTTTACCTAAAGGATACATTCTTCGCAGGTTTGTATGTCATTGTCTTTGGTTCATGTTCGCGTTAAACGCTTTTTTTTTGTTGATAAAATTTTGAACATGGATGTCGTCTTCACAAAGGAGCGAGGGCATTAATCACTTCTTCGATGGGTTTATAAATTCGAAGACAACACTAACGGAGTTCATAAGTAAGTACGAAGATGCCTTGGAAAAAAGATACGAGGCCGAAAATGAGGAAGATAATAGGACGTTGCAAACGATTGCTTTCCTAAAGACATCATCACCTTTTGAGAGACAAGCTGCAGGAAGGTATACAAGGAGCATTTTCAAAAAATTTCAGAATGAGATCCTTGAAATGGCTGCATCAAATACAATATTGATCAAGGAAGCTGGCAACACTTGTTTATATTCCGTAAAGTCGTATGAAAGGATTGAAGTCGATGGAATTGGCAAGGAGATGATCAAAGATTATATCGTGTCATACGATAGAAATATTAAGGATGTCCAATGCCAGTGCCGATCCTTTCAGTTCAAGGGGTACCTGTGTAGGCATGCCCTGTTGGTTCTTCATCAAAGTGACGTATTTCGTTTACCAGATAAATACTTCTTGAAGAGATGGTGCAAGGACATGAAATACCAATTCGACGAATTCGACTGCAATACTGAGGGTTATGATAAAAGCACACGAAACTCACGGTACGCAGTGACAATTTTTTAATTGAAATGTCTTAATATTTGTTATCATTAATATTATGTTAATGATTGTAGATATAGTTTGCTGAGTCATTGGATGACGAAGCTCGCAGAGATAGCCTCCATGTCTGAAGATGCATTTAATGTAGTGATGGATGGTCTAACACCTATATTCAAAATTGCCGTGGATGCCAACTGCGCAGCTAAACCACGTACAGAGCTTGTAATTCAAGATCCTGAACAAATTAGGACGAAAGGTCACTCGAGAGAGAACATATTAAAGAGTGGAGTCGAGAAGAAGTCAAAAAGATCAAGGAAAAATCAGATCAAGGAAAGAGCTGCTTCAAGCTTCACGCAGACTTGTTTGCAGTCTATTAATACTGAAGAGGACCTGGAGAGAATTGTTCCACCGTCCGAAACTTTGATGGACGAATTTGATGCTTATCTATTGAGTCAACTTACACAAGAGCATATATAAAACACGGGTGTCGTAACTTTTGAATTATGGTGGCTTGGTCGCAAATGAAATGCTTTCAAAATAGGGTGTCTATTTCAGTAAAATGAAGTGCTTTTAGTACGACGACACCCCAGCTCTTGGCAAATGACACCCTAGCCTTGCGCGGCGACACCCGAAAGGCGGAAACCTACGAGACATCCCAGTACTCGCGAACCGACACCGAAGATTTTAGCACGACGACACCCCAGCTCTTGGCAAACGACACCCTAGCCTTGCGCGGCGACACCCGAAAGGCGCAAACCTACGAGACATCCCAGTACTCGCAAACCGACACCGAAGATTTTAGCGCGACGACACCCCAGCTCTTGGCTAACAACACCCTAGTTCTTGCGCGGCGACACCCGAAAGGCGGAAACCTACGAGACATCCCAGTACTCGCGAACCGACACCGAAGATTTTAGCGCGACGACACCCCAGCTCTTGGCAAATGACACCCTAGCCTTGCGCGGCGACACCCGAAAGTTGCAAACCTACGAGACATCCCAGTACTCGCGAATCGACACCGAAGATTTTAGCACGACGACACCCCAGCTCTTGTAAACGACACCCTAGCTCTTACGCGGCGACACCCAAAAGGCAGAAACATACGAGACATCCCAGTACTCGCGAGCCGACACCGAAGATTTTAGCGCGACGACACCCCAGCTCTTGGCAAACGACACCCTAGCTCTTGCGCGGCGACACCCGAAAGGCAGAAACATACGAGACATCCCAGTACTCGCGAGCGGACACCGAAGATTTTAGCGCGACAACACCCCAGCTCTTGGCAAACGATACCCTAGCCTTGCGCGGCGACACCCGAAAGGTAGAAACCCACGAGATATCCCAGTACTCGCGAACCGACACCGAAGATTTTAGTGCGACGACACCCCAGCTCTTGGCAAACGACACCCTAGCCTTGCGCGGCGACACCCAAAAGGCGGAAACCTACGAGACATCTCAGTACTCGCGAACCAACACCGAAGATTTTAGCACGATGACACCCCAGCTCTTGGCTAACGACACCCTAGCTCTTGCGCGGCGACACCCGAAAGGCGGAAACCTACGAGACATCCCAGTGCTCTCGAACCGACACCGAAGATTTTAGCGCGACGACACCCCAGCTCTTGGCAAACAATACCCTAGCTCTTGCGCGGCAACACTCGAAAGGCGGAAACCTACGAGACATCCCAGTGCTCGCGAACCGATAGCGAAGATTTTAGCGCAACGACACTGTTGGCCCAGATGACAACCCAAGAGGGGGGGGTGAATTGGGTTCTTTAAAAATTTAGCCTTTTAAAATAGTTTGCTTAAGAAGAATGAAAGCAAATGCAATGTAAATATAAAGTACAGTGAATAAAATAGAGATAGAGATAGAGTCAATGGAAACATGGTAAACACAAAGATTTTATAGTGGTTCGGTGTATCCAACACCTACATCCACTCCCAAGATTCACTTGGGTCCACACTATAATCTTCCTTGATTACAGCCGAGTTGTTTTACAAGCTCACAACTCAAACTTATTGTTTTCCCGGGATCACAACGAACCCAGCCGGTTTTCCGGGCTCACCAGCACAAAAACCCTAACACAAGCTATACTAAGCTTGTACTGAGGTAAAACTACCTCCACTAGTTCAATCCCCCAGATTGAACTAGAACAAACAAATGAAATATTGTTTTTCAAGTACACAGCTCCTCAATGAGCAGATAATCAAATAAAAGAATAAAGTTTAGAAAAGCCTGATTTGTAGTTGGTTGGCTTTTGAGCTTTTCTTCTTTTCTTCTTTCCTTCTTCTTCTTGCTAGATTGAATCAAGCCTCAGCTCCGATTCTTCACAGTTGAAGTTGAGAAGGTTTTGAACTTTTTCTTCCTTTCTTTGAAAGTTGAAAATCTTTTGATTTGCTCTTGAATAGCTCTTGGATTTTCTTCTGAAGCTTTCTTGGATTGTTGAACTTGAGCACAGACGAAGCTTCCTTTGATTTCACACTTTTTCTTTCACTCTATTTTGAATCTCGGATTTTTTCAAATGATGCTCTATTTTTCCAATTTTTTCTTTTTCTCTCTTGATGTGAATATCTCTCTATTTGTATATGTCTTTAATTTGAAAACGGCTCCTCTATTTATAGATTCTGCAAAAATATAGCCGTTAGAAACAAGGAAATATAGCCGTTAAAGAAAAATCTTACCGTTGACGCTGAGTTGGCATTCAGAAAAATCACGCCCAGATTTGTTGGAGTCGACTCCTGCTTTCCGCGAGTCGGCTCGAAGACGCGATACCAAAAATAGAAATATTCAGAAAGTTAAGGGGTCGACTCATCGAAAATAAGGTGTCGACTCCTGACAGTCGGGGGTCGACTCATGAAAAGTTAAGGGGTCGACTCGAAAGTGCTCAGAAAAATACTCCTCTGGTGTCTGAGCGGAGTCGACTCACACAGTCATGGAGTCGGCTCGACAAAATCGGGGGTCGACTCTTGAAATCACAGGGGTCGACTCGTGAAAATCAGGAATCTCTGTATACTGAGTGGAGTCGACTCTGAAACTCTAGAGTCGGCTCCGGAACGTATCAAAAATCAGAGAATTTTCTGATTGACTTGAAATTCATTCCAGATTCATTTTAAATCAATTTTTGACTTGAATATAATAAAATTGTCATTAGGAATCAATTCAAGAATTGTTCCAAAAACTCATTGATTGAAATATGAAGTATAAAATTTCTTTTTGAAAGCTTAAACATGGAGCTTGAAGTTACTTTCAA
>UESW01003894.1:411830-478030 GCA_900491605.1 Calamus simplicifolius
CTTTTCATATTTGCCTATTGGTCCCTGTTGTAGCCCTATAAATACCCTCTCAGTTAGTTGCTAGGGTTAACATTTTTTTTGGAAAAAAAAAATAAGAAACCCTAGGACGGCCAAGAGATCCTACCATCTTGTGAGAGAAAGAAGGTATTTTCGGGAATATGGCGGAAGGCTAAAGGTTGAGGTCGAGCAATCGAATCAAAGTGATCCAAAGTTCAAATCTGAAGGTATGATCTTGTACTCATAGATTAGAATGGTAAAAGTTTTTTTTTGTATTACTCATATACGCTATAGCCGTGATCTTGGGGGTATTCCGCATTCCCTAACACTAATATCCAACACCAACCGACATCCCAGCTGACCCCTCTGACTGCACCTTGGCCCTTTGCCCAATGGGGTATGGACATTCTGGGACCATTCCCTCCGGCCCCTGGATAACGCAAATTCTTATTAGTAGTCGTTGACCATTTCACCAAGTGGGTCGAAGCTGAAGCACTCGCCAAGATCACCGAGGGCAAGGTAAGATCCTTCTTTTGGAAGTCTGTAGTGTGCCGGTTCGGGTTGCCGCGCACCTTCGTTACTGACAACGGCCGACAGTTTGACAACGTGGCCTTCTAGAAATTCTGCACTGGGCTGGGCATTCGGCAACGGTTCACTTCTGTGGGGCACCCCCAAACCAATGGCGCAGCCAAAGTGACCAATCGCATTATCCTCCAAGGACTCAGGGCCCGGCTAGATGACTGTAAAAAATGGTTGGTGGACGAGCTCCCCAGTGTATTGTGGGCCTACCACACAACGCCATGAGTCCACACCGGGGAAACTCCTTTCAGCCTAGTTTTTAGGACCGAGGCCGTCATTCCGGTGGAGATAGGTGTCCCCAGCCCCCGGATAGAGTTATACCACGAAGAGGGCAACCCAAGCCAGCTGCGAGCCGATCTGGACCTAGTGGAAGAATTGTGAGACTAAGCGTGACTCCGCATGGCGGCTTTCCGTCAGCGAGTGGCCAGATACTACAACGCTCGAGTACAGTCCAAGACATTCCGCCCTGGAGACCTCATCTTGCGATGAGCCAAAATATCAAAGCCGACGAAAGGAGGCAAGCTAGCACCAAAATGAGAAGGACCATATCGTGTCACGGAGGTGCTTCATCATGGGGCATACAAAGTTGAGGGGCTAGACGGAAATCTCTCCCCCGCGCATGGAACGCAGACAACCTACGTTGGTACTATCAGTAGTTTGCTAACTTCCTTAATTTGAACCTGCTTGCCAGAGTGCTATTCAAAGTACTCTCATTGCTATATTTTCGAATGACCTTACTTCTTACCTAAAGCTCGACTCCGCGTCGGCACCTAAAGCCCGACTCCGCATCGGCATCAAATCCCGGCTCCACGTCGGCACTCAAAGCCCGGCTCCGCGTCGGCACCAAAGCCCGACTCCGCGTCGGCACCAAAGTCTGGCTCCACATCGGCACCTAAAGCCCGGCTCCATGTCGGCACTCAAAGCCCGGCTCCGCGTTGGCACTCAAAGCCCGGCTCCATGTCGGCACTCAAAGCCTGGCTCTGCGTCGGCACTCAAAGCCCGGCTCCGCATCGGCACTCAAAGCCTGGCTCCACGTCGGCACCTAAAGCCGGCTCTGCATCGGCACCTAAAGCCCGGCTCCGCGTCGGCACTCAAAGCCCGTCTCCACGTTGGCACCTAAAGCCCGGCTCCGCATCGGCACTCAAAGCCCGGCTCCGCGTCGGCACTCAAAGCCTAGCTTCGCGTCGGCACCAAAGCCCGGCTCTGCGTCGGCACTCAAAGCCCGGCTTCGCGTCGGCACCAAATCCCGGCTCTGCGTCGGCACCTAAAGCCCGACTCTGCGTCGGCACCAAAGCCGGCTCCGCATCGACACCAAATCCCAGCTCCGCATCGGCACTCAAAGCTCGGCTCCATGTCGGCACCTAAAACCAAGCTCCGCATCGGTACCAAAGCCCGGCTCGCATCGGCACCTAAAGCCCGACTCCGTGTCGGCACCGAAAACCCGGCTCTGCGTCGGCACTTAAGCCCGGCTCCGCGTCAGCACTCAAAGCCCACTCCGCGTCAGCACTTAAGGTCCGGCTCTGCATCGGAACTCAAGGCTCGGCTCCGCGTCGGCATTCTATTCAACCTCTCGTTGGCATTTAATGACTTCGCGTCGGCACGAGTGTGGTCCTACACTATCTATTGTTTGGACCTCCATGTCAGCAACTAAGACTGATTTCACATCAGTTCTCTAATTGATGTAATTTTTGGCCAAAGGTTTTGGGTTCGCGTCAACTCACACACTAGCAAACCCAACTATGATCCAAGACATAAGCATTACGGATCAAAGGATTCATTAATAGCCAAAGTTTACAAAATTGCCGATTTAAATCGGACTTGAAACAATACAATGAAAATGAAGGAGACTAAGGTTCACTCGGAGCTATGTTGTCATCTTCAGGGACTTCATCTCGCTCCAACCCCTCGATCCCCTCGAGGCCGTAGAGCTTTTGGATCTTTTCCTTGCAGTCCTAGAAGCCGCCCTCATATGCAAATGTCGTCGACTCGGCCAATTCCTTGCTAAAGGCGCTAGACTTCCTGGAGTTCTCTACGGCCTCAATGGCTCTCTTCTCCGCCCCGGAGGCTTTTTGCTCGGCCTCCATAATCTTTTGCTCGGCTTCGGCGGCTTTCTTTTCAGCTTCGATCACCGCCACCTGAAGGTTTGTAATCTTGGCATCAGACTGGCGGGTGATCTCCTTTGCGTTTTCATCTCTCTCTTCGGCCACACCTATTTCAATGGTGGCGGAGTGTAATCGGTTCTTCAACATGTATACCTCCGACTGCCACCTCCAATTTTCCTCTGCTATCCTTTATTTTTCTTCGCCACCTGAGCATTATCCAGCTCATTGGCCACCGACGTTGGGCGATTTCTAGCGCCTCTTCTGCCTTCTCGGCTCTTAGCCGATTGGCTTCGGTTTCGCGCTTTAGCGCTCAAGAAGTCTCTGCTCGGGTGTCCTCCAGAGCCATTTCCGCCCTCTCTGCCCTAGCCCGGAGTGCTCGCATCTCCTCCAACGATTGATCGAGGGCGGCATCGGCTGGGCCCAAAGGTCCCTCATGGCGGTCATAGAATTCAAGGCCTGGGGAGAATATCTAGGTTAGACGAAGAAAACAATCTAAAAAGAAAGAAAAAGTTAGAACAAGGCTTATCCAGAGGTGTGCCATAGACGCCTCTCGGAAGAATTTGACCCTCCCTTGATGTCGAAGGAATCCCTGTAGCTCAGGCACGGATGCCTGATCCAATGTTCGCTCGGCCCAGCGACTATAGTTCGCCAGGATTGACTGGAAGGAAGGATCGACACCGCTCCCCTCCGCTGACTTAGGGACCGTGTGTGAGGACTCCGCCTCCGATTCTGCTCCCTCCGGCGCCTCTGCTAGTGGAGGCCCCTCGGTTGTCGCCCCTTTGGGAGTTAGGGCGGCTTCAGGAGTCGGCTTTGTAGTTGAATGGGCCGGCTCCATTTTGACGGCTTAGGGCGGGGGTGCGATGCTTTGGCAACTCGCTCCGGAGAGATATCGAGCAGAATAACGAAAGGGGGAGCCAGTGCTGGTGAGGGAAAATCCATTCTTCCCGCCTCGCTCCACACTAATCCCTCACTAGCCTCGGCCCTTACCGCTTCATTCTTTGCGGTCTTGTTGGCTTGGGCTCCTACCGCCTCGCGCCCGTGCGAGGGCTCCACGACCTCATTCCTTCCAGCGCCGGTTTCCGGCCCCGGCCTCTGGCTACGGCTCCCAACATTGGCCCTCCTGGTAATCTTGGTGACGGTCTTCCTCTTGGCAGGGGCCCCATCCCCCTTTGCTTTCGTTTCCTAGTAGCAGCTTGTCTGATCTCACGAAGTGATGGTGCCATTCCTATATCAAAAAATAGGAAGGGAGTTAAAAAAGAGAGAGAGAGAGAGAGAGAGGGATAAGAAGAAGAGGAGATGAGTAATCAAGCACTCACCACTGGATGGAATAAGGCCGGTGAGACGGAGGTTTTCTTCGGTAGGAGCTGATTGCATCGAGGGATGTCGGCAGTCAGAAGCTGCCCAAAGGCCATTCGATCCCTCGGGAGGATGGAAGAATCCCTATTGGCGTCGATATTTGGTGTTCCCAATTTCCACTCACCCCCTCGACATTAGCAAAAAAAACTTATCTTTCCACCCTTTGATAGAGGTGGGAAGATACAATATAATGATCCTAGTGGGTCTAGGTGTAAAGGACCACCAACCCGCTTGCTTGCGGAGGGTATAGAAGCTACGAAATAAGGAGATGCTAGCTTCTAAACCTTGCAGGTGACAAAGAATCATGAAGCCAATGATGGTTCGGATGGAGTTAGGGACTAACTAGGAGGGTTTTAAAGAATATCTATCTAGAAGGTTGAGGATGAAAGGGTAAATAGGTAATTGAAGTCCTACCTTAAAGAAAGCTCCGTACAAGGCAACCCTTCCGGGATGGGAAGAGGTTACCCTGTCATTAGGAGCGGGGTAGGATAGACGCATGTTTGGAGGAAAATTGTATTTGGCCCCGAGGTTCACTATATCTTGAGCAGACATAGTGGAGGCAGTCCACTCGGGGGACTCCTTGACAGCTCGGAAGGGACCAGCGATGGTCGAACGGCACCGGGGGAGGTCCGTCCGACGGTCGGACGACTCCCGATTGCGGGCCGTCCGCCGCCGTTCCAATGAAGTATGGTCAGAAGATGAGGTGGTCCAATGAGTGGTAAGGAAGCCGAAGGTTGAGAAGGAATAGGGGAATAACCCCCAGAATCAGAAACAAAACAAGAAGTGAAGAACCATGGGGGCTAACCTGAAAAGCTCGAACCGAGATTGAAGAAGAAGCACGAGGAGGGAAACAGGAGGTAAACGGACGCTTGCGGATTCAAGGTAGGAGGTTGTAACGTAAGAAAGAGTGGGGACTAGAGAATAAGGATGATTTTCCCTTTATAACCCCATTTTGAATCATCCCGCGGCTGTTCAATCTGGCCATGTGTCTGTTGTCTACTGGAAACCGCTTCGGCAGCCCATCGGTGCGAGAAACGCAAAAAACACCACCAATTAAGAGGTGGCGGTGACTTTACCGTAATGATGACGCTTACCTTTTTTACAACTCCTCGCCGAGAAAAATCTTCCCCAATCCCAACAGCCTGAACGGATGAAATAATGGCACGGAGATCAGCCGCCTAGTGGATATTAACACCCCTTTCGCTGGTGACTGTACACCCACCCATCTCAGGGGTGGGGGGCATCTGATATGGCTGATCATTTCCTCTGGGCGGCGTCATAACACCCTGTGCAACTTCCGGAATCGAATGATGTGATAGCTCGTTTTCGGATATTAGAATTCTTGTCCCCGCCCTTGGCTCCGGCCTCTAGCTCCGGCCTCTAGCTCTGGCCTCCGGCTCCGGCATACGGCTCCAGCCTCTAGCTCCGACCTTTGGCTCCGGCCTCCAGCGTCGGCTTCGGAATACGGCTCTGGCCTCCAATGTCGGCTCCGGCATACGGTCTGGTCTCTAGCTCCGGCCTTTGGCTTCGACCTCCGGCTCCGGCTTCGGTATTTGGCCCCGGCCTCCGACTTCGGCTCCGACCTTAACTTGGTGCCGTATTTTCCTAAGTACACTAAAGCCCACCTCAGGCATTGAACCCCGAGCTTCGAGACATCCATCACCGTGTATCTCGCTCACTGAAATCACGGGTAGGTACTAGCACGCCCCGCAGTTACCGACATACACGGCGCCCATTCAGTAACGGCTCACCCACCTGCCATTTGCGGAAGCCGATCCTAACAAGAAGATTCGACGGTTGAAACGAAACGGGAAAAAAGGAACCCCCTAGACAGGTATAAAAAGAGGGCCTCGAGCTCAGCCCAAGAGAGATCTCTTCTTCTTTAGAAAAAAAAAAACACACACACAAGACATTCCTGATCGACAAGCTCACTGACTTGAGCATCGAAGGGTCCTCACCGGAGCCACCGGCCCGAGGACTTATTGCAGGTTTTCGGAGGATGAAGACAACCTTTCCACCCCATTTGGAGGCCTTCGAAAATCTCCGCACACCCAACGCTCATCACAAGTGACTTGGCAGCATCATTAGGCAAAGAGGTACCGAAAAGATTCTTGTTCATCATTGTTTACTAATCCCTTTATCATTTATATTTAACCGAGGTAAATCTATCTATTTGCGTAATTTATTTCTTGTCTCTTTCTATGCCTAATTATTAATTTGTGAGTAAAAATTAACAAAAATATTGATAACAAATAATAGCATCATTAAACGAAATAATGATAGAAAAATAGTTGTAAACAGTAGGAGCCTGAGTAAGACCGAAGATAATCATTGCAAAACAATTTATATTAATTATTACGTTGAATTATTTATGTGTTATACTTTTTTTTATAACAGTAAAATTAAAATTATATTCACCATAATAAATATTTGTTAAGGCTTAAAAATGTTTCATCGTTAAAAAATATTTATTACGATAAGATTTAATTTTATCATAATAAGTCTTAATTTTAATAAAAAAATTATTTTATATTTTATGAAAAAATTTCATCATAATACGTCTGCATTATTACGCTGAAATATTATTTTACCATAATAAATTTTAATTTTTTTAAAAAAATTATTTTTTATATTATAATAGTGAAGAAAAAAATATAGTAATAAATTTTAATTTTATTTTTTTAAAAATATTTTTTTTTTTTTTCATGATGAAAAAAAGTTACCGTAACTATTTTTTTTTACGGTAAAATATGTTTTCACCGTAATAAGTAGATTTTCTATACCGCTCTCATCAGCAATTTTTTTTTTTTTTTTTTGAAATCTTCTTTTTCATCCGTGATTTTTTTCTTTTTGAAACCCTTGCTCCCTTAGTTTATAAATTTTGAATACCTGTAAGAAAAAAAAAAAAATTTCGGCCACGGACGGTGCAAGAAATTTCATACGTACCGTACCGTCCACGCTCACTGACCCGCACGAGGGGCTTATTGCGTGTAACAGGTGAATCATTGGTTCGGGCTCTCAACGCGGATCAATGACTTTCACACCGTCTGTGGTGCAGAAAAGAGTTTTCCTACCTTTGATCGACCCAACTTGGTGAGACTTGAGAGGCCAAGTCTGGCCGAGTTGAAAGGACTAACATTCTGGCCTCAGCCAGCTCATTGTTCGCAATCTCCGGTCCAGAACCAGTTTTAAATGAACCAGACCTATTAGTGGGTTGGCTAGCAGCCGGTCTCCAAGCCACCAGTCTATTCTCTCGTTGTTTAGTTTTTGAAACACATCAGCAACGGGGGAAGCGGTGGGGCCGAGACGGAGGGGGAGAGAGAGAGCGCGCGGGCTTGGAACGGGAAAGACCCGAGAGCGCGCATTCACCGCTGCTCTCAAGAGTCAAGAGCACCCCTGAACTACATGAAGTTGCTTTGCTCGGCGCAAAAAAAAAAAAAAAAAAAAAAAAAAAAAAAAAAAAAACGTTGTAAACTCCTGAATACTCCAAAAGGCCACCTTCCTCCAATACTGCACCGGGCTTGAGTGAATAATATTAGAATTTTCTCATTATCTATACAAGCATTATTGCTCCTTAATTAAAATCCAGATTATAGGAATTGATGAATTAATTAAATAATCATCATTTATATTGTTGAATTAATTATAGTAGTTTGAACTTAAAGTATGGATCATGTGCACAACTTTTAATGAATAGGATCCACGTTAAATTATTTATTATAAAAAAAAGTACTTATTCTTACTTTATTATGGTTAATTCATTAAGCTATAGTACTTTTGATAGCCATAAAAAAAAAAAAAAGTTTTCTATCTTAACACACGTACACACAAAAACACTAATCAATTTATGAAGAAAAAGACAGTCATGAAATTTTGAAGAACTTAAGTATAATTTTTTTAAAAAATTGTATATGCATATATACTTATGATATATTGAGGTTAGCCATTATAATTTATATTTATAAAATTTAATTCTTCTACCAATAACCATTAGATACAAAAAAAAATATACGACTCAAAATTGAACTTTGAATAATTTTATATGTGAGTTATGTGGATATATAATATTAAATATTATTTTATTTCTTTTTACTATACCGAGTGATGGGCCAGTTGACCCCATGGAGAATAAAAGATAATAATTTTTGAACGGCCCACCTTGACAGCGGCGTCGGCTGCGGCCCACTTCGACCTCAACGTCCACGACGGCTCTATGGCCGACGGCTCCATGGCCGACACCTCCAAGGCCGACGGCCCCAAGGCCGGCACCTCCAAGGCCGGCACCTCCATGGCCGGCACCTCCAAGGCCGGCACCTCCATGGCCGACACCTCCAAGGCCGGCACCTCCAAGGCCGACACCTCCATGGCCGACACCTCCAAGGCCGGCACCTTCAAGGCCGACGGCTCCAAGGCCGGCACCTCCAAGACCGACACCCGGTACTTCCCAGCCGGCCCCGGCACCTCCCAGCCGGCCCCGACATCTTCCTAGCCGGCCCCCTACGTCTCCAAGCTAGCAGGCCCCGGCCCCGGCACCTTCCTAGCCGGCCCCGACACCTTCCCAAGCGGACCGACATCCTCCTAGCCGGCCCCCTACGTCTCCAAGCTAGCCGGCCCCGACACTTCCCAGCCGGCCCCGACACCTTCCTAGCCGGCCCTGGCACCTTCCCAAGCGGACCGGCATCCTCCTAGCCGGCTCCCTACGTCTCCAAGCTAGGCGGCCCCGACACTTCCCAGCCAGCCCCAACACCTTCCTAGCCAGCCATGGCACCTTCCCAAGCGGACCGGCATCCTCCTAGCCGGCCCCCTACGTCTCCAAGCAGCCGAGTCGGCCCCGACCCTTCCTGGTCGGCCCTTCTCGGCCCCGGCATCTCCGAGTTCTCCAAGTCCGCTGAGTCGGCCCCGACCCTTCCTGGTCGGCCCTTCTCGGCCCCGGCGTCTCCAAGCCCGCCGAGTCGGCCCTGACCCTTCCTGGTCGGCCCTTCTCGGCCCCGGCGTCTCCAAGCCCGCCGAGTTGGCCCCGGCCATTCCTGGCTGGCCCCTCTCGGCCCCGGCGTCTCCAAGCCCGCCGAGCCCGCCGAGTCGGCCCTGACCCTTCCTGGTCAGCCCTTCCCGGCCCCAGCGTCTCCAAGCCCGCCAAGTCGGCCCCGACCCTTCCTGGTCGGCCCTTCTCGGCCCCGGCGTCTCCAAGCCCGCCGAGTCGGCCCCGGCCGCCCCTGGCCACCCGGGTTCAGTCTCGACTCCCCCAGGAGGGTCAAGGTGTCCCAGTTCTCCCCAGCATGGCCCCAACAGTTCAAGAAATCGCCTCTCTGACTCACGCCGCCTGACAATGCCAGGTCCACCTACCATCGGCCACGTTGTTGATGGGACTAGACCCAACTACCCAACAGCCCCGCTGGCTGATGGGACTTAGCCCACCAACCGCCGCTTTCTTCCTTTCCGATGGGACAGGACCCACCAACCAGCGCAGATTCACGCAACTGAACTCCGCAGACATTCCCTCCTCATGAAATCCCACGTGATCATGCCAGGGTCAACCCCTATAAAAGGTGAATCCACCCAATAAATAGATATGCGCGATAATCCCCAAAATCGCTGCCTTAGCATTCAGGAAGGAATCCCTTCCTCCATGAGACCTCCTTCTCATACTAAAAAGGGCTCACTCGAGCCCCTCTTCAGCTGTGACCTCAGTTGCTAACTGGGCGTCGAAGGGTCCCACCGGAGAACCCTCTCTGGTCCTGGGACTTTTCTGCAGGTAACCTGGTGAAGAAGAAGAGCCTGGAGAAGCATCCCGTTCCCGACGTCCAGGATAGGTGATTGAGCGTCATCAGATTGACGCACCAGGAAGGGGGATAACAAAAAGTAGCGAACGTTCTCCCTGCGCTACATCTCTCCCCTCTTCTCTTTGAGAAGCCATGGTGGTGACGCGAGCTCAGGATGCCTCCGTCAGCTGTCCGGCGGGGCTCCCCCCACCAACTAGGCAGCAGGAGGCCAATCCCCCTGCTACCAACCCTCCAGTTGCCTGCCCGCCACCGGAGACCGTTGATCAAACAGCGGAGTGGCTGGCGACTCTTTCCCAGCAAGTCCAGAATCTTACCGCCATGGTCCACGGGCTCCACCAACAACAGTCCGTGGCCACCCGGCATCAGACTGCTCCCCCCGTCAGTCAACAGTCGGCGAGGGGAGGTTCTCCTCGGTGGGAGGCCAATCAGTGAGAGATCGGCCGACATCAGGTTTCCCCTAGGAAGCCTCGACGCGAGCCCTCCAAGCGGCCATGGTCCCCTAACCACGGCCCCAACAAATTTCCTCCAAGCCACATCATCACGAGGAACCCGGGCGGAAGTCCCGACTTCCATCTCCATCTCCTTCTGCTTCTTCTTCTTCTTCCTCCTCTGAGCCATCTCGGAGGGCCCCGACGATCAGCTGCCAGGCGGAGGAACGCCGGAGGAGTACAACAAGTGCCTCGACGAGCTCGCCAAGAAGATCAACCATCAGCCGGAGGAAGAGTTCGACACTCGTCCTTCTTACACCCGCCAGATATTGGAGGAACCAGTCCCCTCCAGGTATTGCTTTCCTCAGACAGACCTGTACGATGGTACGACGGATCCTCTCGATCATCTCGAGAGTTACAAAGAAATGATGCAAATTCAGGGCGCTTCAGACGCCCTTCTCTACAAAGCCTTCCCCGCTACCCTGTGGAAGGCCGCCCATGCGTGGCACTCACGACTGCCCCCTCACAGCATCGACTCCTTTCGGGAGCTGGAGAAAGCCTTTCTGACACAACAGCCTATTCTCCCTTGCGCCATAGGACCAAGTCTCCCAAAAGGAGCTCACCGACATCGCGGCCCATGGGACACCACTCGGCCCCGGCACGGCGGTGCCCCCGAGTAGGTTAAGACCCTAAAGGCTCTGTACCCAGCTAAGTCACCACTTGGGCGGCACACAAACCCCCAAGATGGTTCAAAAGGAGCTCACTAGCAATGCGGCCCACGGGACATCACTCGGCCCCGGCACGGCGGTGCCCCCGAGTAGGTTAAGACCCTAAAGGCTCCGTACCCAGCTGAGTCGCCACTTGAGCGGCACACAAACCCCCAAGATGGTTCAAAAGGAGCTCATCGGCATCGCGGCCCATGGGACATCACTCGGCCCCGGCACGGCGATGCCCCCGAGTAGGTTAAGACCCTAAAGGCTCCGTACTCGACTGAGTCGCCACTTGGGCGGCACACAAACCCCCAATATGGTTCAAAAGGAGCTCACTGGCATCGTAGCCCACGGAACACCACTCGGCCCTGGCACGGCGGTGCCCCTGAGTAGGTTAAGACCCTAAAGGCTCCGTACCCAGCTGAGTCGCCACTTGGGCGGCACACAAACCCCCAAGTTGGTTCAAAAGGAGCTCACTGGCATCACGGCCCACAGGACACCACTCGGCCCTGGCACGGCGGTGCCCCCGAGTAGGTTAAGACCCTAAAGGCTCTGTACCCGACTGAGTCACCATTTGGGCGGCACACAAACCCCCAAGATGGTTCAAAATGAGCTCACAGATATCGTGGCCCACGGGACATCACTCGGCCCCAGCACGGCGGTGCCCTCGAATAGGTTAAGACCCTAAAGGCTCCGTACCCGGCTGAGTCGCCACTTGGGCGGCACACAAACCCCCAAGATGGTTCAAAAGGAGCTCACCGGCATCGCGGCCCATGGGACACCACTCGGCCTCGGCATGGCGGTGCCCCCGAGTAGGTTAAGACCCTAAAGGCTCTGTACCCGGCTGAGTCGCCACTTGGGCGGCGCACAAACCCCCAAAATGGTTCAAAAGGAGCTCATCGGCATCTCGGCCCATGGGACACCACTCGCAGCGGTTCACAAACCCCCCGAGTGGTTAAGACCCTAAAGGCTCTGTACCCAGCGAGTCGCCCCTCGCAGCGGTTCACAAACCCCCCGAGTGGTTAAGACCCTAAAGGCTCTGTACCCGGCGAGTCACCCCTCGCAGCGGTTCCCACACCCCCAAGGCGGTTCAAAAGGAACCTGACGACTCTCAACTCTCAGGTCACCCTTCGGGGTTCAAAAGGCTTCCGGTAGACACTACTTACCTCAGCGGTTTCAACTCTGTGTCATCGACCGACGGCCAATCGGCTTCGACGGCTCTATTTCTGCTTCGGCAATTTTGTCATGGCCTCAGCGGCTTTATCTTGGCAGCCTCAAGCTGGCGGATAGCCATGAAAAGACTTCCAGACTCCGCGTTGGGAGAGGATTACTAGTTGCCCTCAGCTAGCCAAAGAAGGCATGCAGACGTCCATACAAGGCAGCGCAAGAGGAAAGGGGTTTTCCCACCTAGAAGGAATCATGGTCGAAGTTAACATGAAAGAGCAGATGCCAAGGTAAAAGTTCTACACTCCTTTCGCTTAGCTGATGCGGGGCACGCAAGCTCAAGAAGTGTGGGGGGCATTTGATGGGGCCAGTTGACCCCATGGAGAATAAAAGATAATAATTTTTGAACGGCCCACCTTGACAGCGGCGTCGGCCGCGGCCCACTTCGACCTCAACATCCGCGACGGTGCCATGGCCGACGGCTCCAAGGCCGACACCTCCAAGGCCGGCACCTCCAAGGCCGACGGCTCCAAGGCCGGCACCTTCAAGGCCGACGGCCCCAAGGCCGACGGCTCCAAGGCCGGCACCTCCAAGGCCAGCACCTCCAAGGCCGACGGCCCCAAGGCCGGCACCTCCAAGGCCGCCACCTCCAAGGCCGACGGTCCCAAGGCCGACGGCTCCAAGGCCGGCACCTCCAAGGCCGCCACCTCCATAGCCGATACCTCAAAGGCCGACACCTCCATGGCCGACACCTCCATGGCTAACACCTCCAAGGCCGGCACCTTCAAGGTCGGCACATTCATGGCCGACACCTCCAAGGCCGACACCTCCATGGCCGACACCTCCAAGGCCGGCACCTCCAAGGCCGACGGCCCAAGGCCAACGGCTCCAAGGCCGGCACCTCCATGGCCGGCACCTCCAAGGCCGACGGCCCCAAGGCCGATAGCTCCAAGGCCGGCACCTCCATGGCCGGTACCTCCAAGGCCGGCACCTCCATGGCCGACACCTCCAAGGCCGACACCTCCATGGCCGACACCTCCAAGGCCGACGGCTTCAAGGCCGGTACCTCCAAGGCTGGCACCTCCAAGACCGGCACCCGGTACTTCCCAGCCGGCCCCGGCACCTTCCAGCCGGCCCCGGCATCTTCCTAGCCGGCCCCCTACGTCTCCAAGCTAGCCGGCCCGGCACTTCCCAGCCGGCCCCAGCACCTTCCTAGCCGGCCCCAGCACCTTCCCAAGCGGACCGGCATCCTCCTAGCCGGTCCCCTACGTCTCCAAGCTAGGCGGCCCCGGCACTTCCCAGCCGGCCCCGGCACCTTCCTAGCCAGCCACGGCACCTTCCCAAGCGGACCGGCATCCTCCTAGCCGGCCCCCTACGTCTCCAAGCTAGCCGGCCTCGGCACTTTCCAGCCGGCCCCGGCACCTTCCTAGCCGGCCCCGGCACCTTCCCAAGCGGACCGGCATCCTCCTAGCTGGCCCCCTACGTCTCCAAGCTAGACGGCCTCTGCACTTCCCACCCAGCCCCGGCACCTTCCTAGCCGGCCACGGCACCTTCCCAAGCGGATCGGCATCCTCCTAGCCGGCCCCCTACGTCTCCAAGCCGCCGAGTCGGCCCCGACCCTTCCTGGTCGGCCCTTCTCGGCCCCGGCATCTCCGAGTTCTCTAAGCCCGCCGAGTCGGCCCCGACCCTTCCTGGTCGGCCCTTCTTGGCCCCGGCGTCTCCAAGCCCGCCAAGTCGGCCCCGACCCTTCCTGGTCGGCCCTTCTCGGCCCCGGCGTCTCAAAGCCCGCCGAATCAGCCCCGGCCATTCCTGGCTGGCCCCTCTCGGCCCCGGCATCTCCGAGTTCTCCAAGCCCGCCGAGTCGGCCCCGACCCTTCCTAGTCGGCCCTTTTCGGCCCGGCGTCTTCAAGCCGTCAAGTCGGCCCCGACCCTTCCTGGTCGGCCCTTCTCGGCCTCGGCGTCTCCAACCCCGCCGAGTCGGCCCCGGCCATTCCTAGCCGGCCCTCTCAGCCCCAGCATCTTCGAGTTCTTCAAGCCCACCAAGTCAGTCCCGGCCATTCCTGGCCTGTCCCGCCCCGGCACTTCCTGGCCGGGGAGGCCGGCCCTGGCCGCCCTGGCCACCCGGGTTCAGTCTCGACTCCCCCGGGAGGGTCAAGGTGTCCCAGTTCTCCCCAGCATGGCCCCAGCAGTTCAAGAAACCACCTCTTTGACTCGCACCGCCTGATAATGCCAGGTCCACCTACCATTGGCCACGTTGTTGATGGAACTAGACCCAACTACCCAACAGCCCCGCTGGCTGAGGGACTTAGCCCACCAACCGCTGCTTTCTCCCTTTTCGATGGGACAGAACCCACCAACCAGCACAGATTCACGCAACTGAACTCCGCAGACATTCCTTCCTCACGAAATTCCATGTGATCATGCCAGGGTCAACCCCTATAAAAAGGTGAATCCACCCAGTAAATAGGTATGCGCGATAATCCTCAAAATCGCTGCCTTAGCATTCAGGAAGGAATTTCTTCCTCCCTGAGACCTCCTTTCTCATACTAAAAAGGGCTCACTCGAGCCCCTCTTCAGCTGTGACCTCAGTTGCTAACTTGGGCGTCGGAGGGTCCCACAGGAGAACCCTCTCCGGTCCTAGGACTTTTCTGCAGGTAACCTGATGAAGAAGAAGAAGAGCCTGGAGAAGCATCCTCCCGACGTCCAGAATAGGTGATTGAGCGTCATCACCGAGGGTTATTGATTTATAATTTATTTCATAACAATCTATGTATTTTTCATTGAGTTTTGTTTTGGAGAGAGAAAACTCATTTGTTTCTCCCTGAAACCCTAGAAATCTACTTTTGCAAATACCCTATCAATTGAATGGTTGATTATTCTAATTATTCCAGACTATTCTAGTTTATTCCATTTATTTTCAAATTTATTTCCAAACTTATTTTCATCTATTCCAAGCTATTCCTAACTGTTCCTCGAGCTTTTCCTTGTTTGGTGTCCTATTTTTCAAATAGTCAATCGGTCATCTTCCAAGGTTGACTAACCACTGTAGGTGGTCGACTAACTGTCAACAAGTGGAAGTGAGGTCAGGCTGGGGAGACTAAGATCCTTCCTCCCCATCTTCCATGGCTCACTATTGGATTTGGGTGCCTGTGCTCCACTTTGAACGAGCTACAGTTTGACTGGGAGGCAGAACCCGCTTTTTTTTTTTTCTTTCTTCAATCTTTAGTCCTCCCTTTCTTCACTCGCCGATTGATCAACGCCGAATGAAAAGAAGGTTGACTCATCCAATCCCCTGTTTTGACTGATTGATCACCATTTGGGGCCAACTGAATCCTATTAGGCAATCGATGACCACCAATAAGTAGAAGTGATGCTCAGCCAAGGAGGCTCTCAACCCTCCCTGCTCATCCTCAATGGCCCATGGTTGGAAGGTAGCTTATCTGAAATCCTTTTTTGGATGATTGATTATAGTCAAAAGTCAAGACATAGCCAACTATGTTACTTTTGCTCGCCTACCTTCGCCATTGTTGCCAACCATGACCAAAAACATGGGTTGCTGGCTGGTGAGAGGCGACCCACAGCTATTTTCACCTCCTGTTTAGTTGATTTGCAAGATGGGTGGTGCTACACCCTATCACTATCTATAGAGCTATTTTCATTATTTCTTCCCTTTTTCCATGTCTGCATGAGTAGTTGGTGCAGTAGGGAAGTGTCCTATTTTGCATAATCCTTGTTTTGCATTATACTTGACCAAGGCCAATTAAATCAAATTCTACGTGTTCCTTGTGGCCCATTGAACCTCATGAGCCTAGTTTGGTGCAACGAGCCCAATTTTATCTATTTACTTTTATAGCATTATTTATATTAAATATTATATAAATTTGATTGTAATTTTGGATATTGCACTCCTTGGGCTAGAATTTTTGGATAATATTCACATGCTATCAGGTTTATTTTATTTTCACATGCTTACATTCGATGTGTTTTGAATATTGAAATGTTTCTTTGTTTATCCTTTATCAAAATTTATAATATTAATGTATGCACAAAATATATGTATGACGGTGCAAAACTTCAAACATGAGCAAATTGGTTATGTTATAGCAATCTAAACAAAAATAAAGCTTTTTGATTGGTGGATATTCATTATTATGGGACTAATTTTGATAAAATCTTAAACAAAATATATATATATATATAAAGAGAATTACAATGGCACTAGAAATTCATATAGATAATAATAATACTCTATCAATATGTCGTTATCTGATAGAATTATTATTATTTTAGGAAGGAGTTGTAGTTGTATGTTATAATCCAAGACCCTTAGATAGAATTATAATGGCATAAGGCCTTATAGTCTAACTAATAGCCCAGTTAATTGAATATCAAGAAACTTATTTCTTTTAATGGCATGTGTTTTTTGATTTGATATGCACAATAAATTTATTTATGCTTTATTCCTTAGATTCTTATAATTCTACGTTAGCTACATCATTATATTCAACTCAACTCCACTCAATTAATCTAAGCCTTTTCCCAACTACATGGAATCAGATACATAATCTACTTTCTTCACTCTGCTTTATTTAGGACTAGGTCGACACTCAAATTATAGATAGTTTTATCTTTTTTAATATGAGGATGAGGTTGTGTGGCTCATTCACCTTGCTATTATGAACATAAACTTAGCCTTGAGAGTTGATGAGCCTACTAAACCACCAATAATGCTTCTATTGATGATAAAGCCTATCGTGAAAGATGGAAGTTTTTTTTTTTGTATGAACGGGTGATTACATCAGTCTAGTGCGAGTCAAATCCGATATATCAAAAAATAAATTTATTTAAGTACAAAAAGGCAGGGGTCTCCTTGCTTCAAGATGGAAGTATTCTAATAGAACTTGTTTGATAATCATGAAGCATTCAATGGAAAAGTCCATTAGACAAAATATGCTTTAGGCAAATAAGGCTAAGGATATTCTTGAGGCCATTAGTGAAAAATTTATTAAGTTTGACAAAGCTAAAAAAAGATAATTATCTGATGTTGCTTATTTCTACCACTTATAATAGTGTTAGTAGAATGCAACAATATTATGAAGCTCACTTGCTACTTTAATAAGCTGAATGATATAAAGGTGAATTTGTTTACGAGTTTCTTAGTTTGGCTAGTTCCATGATCTCTTCCAATGTAATTTGATGCTCTTTAGATTTATTATAATGCTTTGAATCAAATGAATGTCATTTTACTCAAGAAGAAGAGACAATGAAAAAGAATAAAATTCAAAGTATTTAGATAATTATCGATAGCTCCAACAATGAAAAGCAGTTCTCGACTGGTGAGAAGAGAAACGGCCAATTTGAAAAGAAAAAGAGGAAAAGCTGCTCAATCATTTAGCTCAACGTATAGGGTTTTAAGAGTAAGTACAATTTTTATCACTAGTTTGAGAAGAAATGTACCCTTTAGCTCTAGTATATTTTGGGTCAAATAATACTGATGTACATCTAATATTTGGGGTTTGATATGTTCAAAAATTCATGGTACAAATTTCTTGTAGAAATCAAAGCATATGCATGCCAAATAAAGGGAAATTGATGGTGAATACGAGGAATGGAATCAAATAAAAGGTGGAATGCACATAATTATTTAAGCTTTTGTTAGTTTTTGATTATATTCTAAAATTAAAAGATGCTACTTATGTACCTTCTATGCGAAAAGTTTGACTTCTATTTTTCCTTTGGACAAATATGACTATTCTTTTTTATTTGTAATGGAAACATTATTTTGCATTATAATTTTACCATGGTTAGATCCAGTATTTTATATGATGACTTATGTAAAGTTGAATTCAATCCTACTTTTATATTCCTTATTTCTTCTTCTCTTTAGAATGTGATGTTGGTTCTAAATGTAGAAAAGTGGACAAAATTCTTTAATATTGTGGCCTAAGTGTTTGTGATAGATTTCTAGAAAGAGGTGGAGAGATTAATTAAGGAGGATGTTTTACATGTTCTTGACTTTTTTTGATTTTGAGACCTATGTTAATTATGTAAAAGTAAAAGAATTCTAAATCAAATTTACATTGATATTTGTAAGCTTCTTACTTCTGTTGCCAGGTATTTAAATCTACTTCTATTGCCATGATAAATATAAATACTTTATTTATTTATTGATGATTGCTCATACCATAGCTTTATTTAGTCCATTCATAAAAATTTAGAATCTTATATATCTTTCAAGTTTCTAAGCTTAGTGTAGAGCTCAAGATGCGTAAGAAAATTAAGGCTATAAAATCAAATCAAGTGGAAAGCAATAATAAAACCTAGAAATATGATATTGTAGCTTGATATACACTCTTAGGTAGTGTTTGAAATAGGGGATAAGAGGGGATATCCCCTCTTATTCCCAAAAGCCATAACTATAAGGGATAGCTGGGAATAAAATTAACCAAAGGGATAATTCATGGTTAATCATGGTTAACCATGGGATATCCCCTCAATTTATTCCCTAAAAAATGCAGAAATAGCTGGTTATCCCTCCAAATAAGAGTAAAAAAAAGTTATCCTATGGATTTACCTTTTTGCATTTGATATGATCAATGGGATAGTCCAGAATATCCCTAGGGATAGCCAAGGAACAAACTCTATCCCGTACACTTATCCATGAATAATATTTTTTTCTATCAAACACTACCTTAGGCACTCCCAAATAGAATAGGATTGTCAAAAGGTAAATTCACATACTTATGGATATGATGAGATACATGATCAGTCATTTAACTCTACCAGAATTTTTATGGGAAGATACCTTGAAAACTGCTGCATACATTCTAAATCAGGTGCCTAGAAAATTTATTGTGAAGATCCCTATAAGAATTATAGTCAAGCAAGAAGCCTAGCTTGAAATACATTTATATTTAGAATTGCAAAGAAGAGAAAGCAGAGGTAAAACAATACGATTCACATTCAAAAATGCTTGTTTTGACAATCATTGGTCACTTTATTGGTATTGCATTGGTGAGACTCTAAATTTTATTATATTTCCTACACTGCTAGAATTATTGAATCTAGTCGAGCTATTTTTCTTAAAGATGATTTATGTGGGTTTAGAATCATACAATATTATGCTTACAGAAGACGAGTTATTATTTCTGCACCTCTAATTCTACCACCACCAATTGTTGTGGCTTATCCAGACGTTGACTTAAGCAGTTGCTTCCTGAATACGTAGGCTTTGATCCCATTTTTTTTCAACCAAAAGGATCATGACCCATCATTGATCGTTGTGGTAAACTTTTCTCATTTCATTATTTGGTGAGAGAAGTTGTAGTGAATGTGACATACCATGATTCCATCGACTTCAACTGTTGTTTTTCTTCTGGAATTCTGACAACCGATGAGGGTGACACAGTTGCTAATGACCTTACAAAGAAGCTAAGATTTTATGGAGATAGAGCTCTCTCTCTCTCTCTCTCTCTCTCTCTATATATATATATATATATATATATATATATATAGACGCACACGTACACCAGCCCGTTCGAAGTTTAGGATAAGCATTATCTGTGATATATTCTCACGGTCAAACTTCGAAGCTAAATTTTAACCAGGGGTTGTTTTCAAGTACCCGATTTTGCCACTTTGACGTGCGTGCAAACTAAGCAAAGACTGGTCAAATGACAATACTAAAAAAGAGATAATTAATAAATAGGATCAATAAAAATGTATAAAAATCTATAGAGATATCACTTTCAATTGCTCAAAAGCATAGGTAACCCTTAAAAACAAGTGTAGGATTGTTAAGATTGCCAACAATTAAGTAACCCTAATATTTAACAATAGTCACACACTTGAGGTCTACTTTTTCTAGAGGGTTATTTTTAAGATAAACCTTAATTATCCATTACATAGTTTGTAAATCAGATCAATTAATTAGCATATCCAAATAAAGTTCTACCGACTGCCTCCATGTTATCATCTATGCCTGGCTTTAGACGTACAGCAAGGCAGCAAACTATATATCTTGCCAACTAGATGGCAAAGCATCAAAAGAAAACACATATATATCATGGATTTTTCCGGCAAGCTTGTACGCATTCTTGAAGCCGATGCCGATGGCATAAACTTTTATTATGGAGCTAAGCAAATGTTGCCATCAAAGAAGAGAAAAATAAATAAATAAAAGCCGATCCTTTTGATGAAGAGTAATAAAAACACCATGGCATGAAAAGGCCTATCCGATCAAACCAGCATTATATCCGAGGAATGCTATAAACAATTGAATGCGTTCTGATGATCACGAGATTTAACAACTGACGCCTGTATGCGGACAATCTCATCATATATATGATCAGTAAAACACTAATCAGAACCTTTGAATGATCAAAGGTGACTAGCTTAACCTTGTGTCTCATGATTGAAAAAGAAACATACAGCTTATGCTACAAGACCGTAGGTGCCTTTTGAACTAATCCAAATTAAGATCCACTTAAAGCTTATAGGGCGTGTCTCATGTTATACATTTGCAGTGCAATAAGCAACGAGATATTATCCATAAGAAACGAGATATTATCCATAAACTATGGCCGGGGAGCAAAAGTTATTTCACAGGAAAAGGCATGAGATTGTGTGACAGGCCAAGGTGGAATTTAAAGCCGTATTTTAAGTTAATTGAACTAAGACTATGGATGCTAACTTTGGAGGGCAGAAAAGAGTAGCTTAGAAAATTCCCAGCAGAGGTGATATTGTTTCTTAGGTGGATGCCGAAAGAACCTTAAACGAAAGATTGTTGTTCTAAGGAAGGTGGGTTTCTTCCTTATGCTAGCTATCCTAAAAGATAGTACCATATCTAGCCTTGAAATTGTCTACATTATTTGCTCAAGAAGTTAGACAAAGCATATTCATGGTAATTTTCTAATGCCTCAGAAATTTATTTGAATCAATCGGCCATTTTGGAGCCGAGACCCAAGTGTTCTTGTCTATATATATATAGTATGTGTGTGTGTAGAGAGAGAGAGAGAGAGAGAGAGAGAGAGAGAGTTCAAAACATGAAATCCCCTTGCCCTAACTTTAGCTATTGAAGATGAGAACATACAATTAAAGGGTGGGAGGAATATTAGTTTGTGATCATTATCACTTCGCCCCCTTCCAAACACACCCAACCCCATGCAATATTCTTCAGAAATCCATACGATTTGTTAGCTCGTTCGATTGACTGCACCACAATATAGCTAACTATTACATGCAATAGAGGACAGATATGCGATCGTTATTGCCATCCCAAGTCCCAACCCATGCACAATTGTGAAATCTTCGCACATCGATCCTCCAAAAAATTCAAGTATCAGCAAATTAAGAATAAAGAGAGAGGTTATGTAATAAACAAGCAAACAGTATCCTAAAAAAAAAAAATAGACACCTCCAATGACTAACGGAGGCCATGGCTAATACCAAAGAGCTTTGTTATAGGATTCTAATTAATCCCCTAAAAATTTACGCAGCTCGTCCAAGGTTGGCACTCCCCTGAGCTCCCCCTCTTGCACCCGAGTGGCCGGCGCTGGATGGTGACCAATAGATTCTCGAGGCCTCGAGGCCTCACGTCCGGAGCCGCTGGGGCCCTCGGATGCGTTGGCCGCTGCCGGCGCCGTCGAGTCCTTCCCGGTGAGGCTCTGGACGATGGATTTGAAGTGGGTGCAGTCCGTTTCGACGAACTGAGTCTCGATTATCTTCACCTTCATTCCCTCGGTCGACATGGGAGGTAGAGGAATAGAACTCAACTCCTTTTTCTTCAGATGATTGGAAAATTATGGCTGGAGGCTTCTCTGATAAAATATATATCGATCAGGAGGATTGGACCGGGCACGATCGACCGAGAACGCGTCAGAATTGAAAGAAGTAGTCTGGACCATAGAATACTCGCTTGATACTCAAGCCTAATAGGGCTCGAGAAGTTTCAACTTTGGCTCAGAACAAGACAACGCCGGCATTTTACGAGGTTAGAACGGGCGACCTTGAGAAAAACTTTCGCTCAAATGTCATTTTGACCATCAAACTTTCAGCTGCGACATTTAAATCCCTCGTGTTTTAAAAATATTAAATCTCTCGCGTTTCATTTTATAAGATTAATTAAAACAATGAAATAGCCTACCAACTAATTTACGTATCAACCATTTCATCAATTTAATTTGATTGGTTATACAATAAAATATTAATATTTTTAAAATATAAGAAATTAAATATAATAATAGCCTCAAAATAAATTTTGGAAGGAAAGTTTGAGAAATAAAAGTATATTTTTTAATTTCTTTTTAAAAAAGGGGCAGGTTAGAAGTTAGAACTTGGTATTCCCTGTTAACCGTCACGAAGGCCCTAAAAATGCTCATATGAATAAATTTGGATAAATGATATGAATAAATTTGGATCTTTATTAGTCAAAAATATATAATTTTATTTTGAATAGTGCTATTATAATATGAAGAAATCTCATTAAAAATTGCATTTAAAGTTGTGGTGCATATTGGTAATTTCATTAGAGACAAGATAGTCACATTGCATATTATTAGAGGAACTTTGCAACATGGAAAAGTCTTTGTGCATTTAATGCGCACTTTGTTCAACGAAGGTTAGTACAAATATTCTTGCAATATTGCTGGGTTCCTCAAGCTTTTTTTTTCCTATTATTTTATTAGACAACTAACTATACAATTTAGCATTACTTGCAAAAAAAAAAAAAAAGGGAAAAGAAAGAAAAACTTGTTCATGGAATGATCTATGGCAATCCTTTTTCTTTATTTGAATTTAGGGGTAGTGACATATTAAAACTTCATGCAACAAATTTAGGACTAAGATTTTATTGATACGATTGATGTACCTAAATACACTCAATGTAGGACCGAAGGTAATAATATATATATCAGTAATGATAACATATAATCCTCCATCGTTGTGACATCTTTACTCGGATAAATGATGTCTAAATAGTGGGGTTTCATGGGTGGCATGGTTTTGGGCATGGGATTAAAAGTCCTGCATGCATGCCGGTGTTCGATGGATGAGGCTGACTTCTTGCTGCAGTTGGTGAGATCCGAGCGGAATTCAAAGCTTGCCTTTGCCGATGGCCGCTTTTTACGTTTAATTCCAACACGGAGATGGGCTCTGCTGGCTTCTTCCGTGGACTAAGCCGAGTCGCGTACGAAAGGGCTCGAGTTTCCGGCCAACCCGCAACTAAGACATCCAGGCATCTAGGCTCCTTTACTCTTGGATGTGTTCGATGACGTGGCAGAAAGGTTCTCTATATTACACGTTTGACTTCTATAACTTGTCTTTAAAGAAAAGTTCCCAGTAATTTGACGCCTTGAATGCATAGGTTTGTAGATATTTTTAAGAAACAGCTACGGACTTTTTATTTTATTTAAAAAAAAATAAAAAGAGAAGAAAAAAGAAAGAAAAACTGGCCTCTTCAACATCTCAGCTTGAGCAAGTCTTGGACCAAATTTGACGATATATTTTTTTTTTATGTGTGTGTTTGTTGAACAATGATGATCATTTCATAGAAATTATAAACAATACCTCTCGGTAAATGAAAGAATGGTTTTCTAATCAACTATTAGTAAAGAAATCCCCAAAGTTCAACACAGGACCTTCTTTCAACAAAAGAATCATCAGGCTACAATATGTGGCAACAATAAGGTGTAATTTAAGGCCTATGGGGCTTGGTTCACTTGACAACAAGTAAAATAGGAATATATTTGAGGAAGAAAGATTGACTTGCGCAACCTTGCGGATCGAAATCAAAATCGATACCAGGTCAAAAACAAACAACTAACCTCTACTAGTTAAAATATGATATAACTTATGTGGTGTTTCATGCTTATATTTATTTTATTTTATTTTTGTGGATTAAAAGTTTAAGAATTCAAAAGGCAGGCAACCACTTTGAGTTGAATTCGGGTGAAGATCGAGGCAGCACCAGCTGGATAAATTTGTCTCGTTGGTTTTCAATTTATACGGGTGTTTCATGCTTCTCGTGAAAGACCGTGAAAGACAATTAGGCCTGAAAGGGTGGTGATGGTGAAGGATGTTTATGAGACACCTCGGTGTGGTCGATTGATGACAGAAGGTTCTGATGGCTACAAAGGCTGGAAATGGCGCAGTGGCTGTAATCTTTGCAAGGAAAAATTTTGTAAACACCATTTATTTATTTATTTTATTTTATTTTTTTTGGTTACAAACGGACGATTATATAATTCTAGAATGAGTCAGCCCAGATACATCAGAAGTTAAGATCTGCTGTAGAAGAATAGGACATGGGTCGCCTGGCTTCCAAATCCATGGACCCGCATGTTGAGCAGCAAAGGTCGCCACCCAGTCCGCCGCCGAGTTGGCCTCACGATAAGTGTGGCGGATCTGGGCAGAATCAAGCTCCCGCAACATAGACCAACAGTCCCTCAGAATCGGATTTGAGGAACCATCTATATAGCTCTCCTCTAATAACCAAGAAATGACAATCATAGAATCCCCCTCAATCATGATCTTGGGAGCATGGAGGATCCTAACAGCAAACGAGAGCCCTGCCCAAGCAGCACCAAGCTCCGACATAGGAACTGTTGAGTCCAGGGATCCAAAGCCGCCCGCTGCCAATAGATCACCCATCGGTCCCCGAATGATGAAAGCAGATCCAGCAGCTCTATCCCGGACACTTCCATCAAAGTTAATTTTGACATACCCTGGAGGGGAGGCTCCCAAGAGACGAAAACCATACGACGGTTCGCTGTCGGAACAACAGGGGAGCCCTAGAGGCCAGAGGAGTCAAAATTAACACCATGAAAGGCACGGGCACATTCCGAAGACAATAATCTAATCTGCCTCACAATCCTGTGAAAGGAAAACCTGTCGTCGAAGAATATGATCTGATTCCTCGACAGCCATATAATAAGCAGTAACAGACCAAAGACCACGCTTGCTCATAGGACCGCTCCGGATGTCCTGAAGGAAAGATGATCGCGAGAAAGCCATTACCTCCAGATCCCTAGGATAGCCCATAAGAGCCCAGATCCTTCTCGCTCTGGAACAACAAAATATAGCATGGTCCACAGATTCATCCACCTGCCTACACAGAGGACATATCGGCTAAATCGACAGACCCCTCCGAGAAAGAAGGAGGCAAGTAGGAAGACAGTCCCAAAGAATCTTCCAGATGAATAACTGAATCCTGGGGAGCACAGGAAGCTTCCAAATCCAAACTGCATCCTCCGTATGCTGAACCTGCGGCCTGTATATGTCCATAAGATCCCTAATGGGAGCCTTGGGAAGACAAGATTGCTGCCAAACCCTGGAGTCAACAGAGGAATCAGATAAAAGAGGCATCGAGAGAATCCGACGAGAAAGCTCCTCCCCAAAAAACTGAGTCACCGAGGGTATGTGCCATGAGTGGGGGTTTAAGGAGATAAGATCCTTAACCCTAAGATTAGGGGGAATATCCATGTTGATAAAGGAGGGCCACCGCATAAGGGGAGCTCAGAAATCTAGGTATCATTGACAGCATCAATTGACCAGCCATCACCAATCATCCAAGAGATATTGTGCATAATGAGCTGACTATGTCTACAAATCTCCTTCCAATAGGAAGAGGATCCACAGGGCGGTATAATAATCGAACCTGAAACCCAGTCACCGTATCTCGCATGCATCACAGAACTCCATAAACTATGAGGCTCCAAAAGGAAACGCGAGGCATGTTTGGCAAGAAGAGCTTCTCTTCTAACAATCAAGGACTGGATCATAATAAAAACAGCATTCGGTGCAGTAACTTCTATATCGGCCGCAATATTTTTTTTATTGGTTCATATTTTTATTATATTTATTAAAAAAAATTAAAAAAATTTATAATATTTTAAAAAAATTATGATATTTTAATTTTAAGCTTACGACATCGCAGTTATAAGATTAAGACATCCATTCAAAAAGAAAAAAATTACGACATCCTAGTTTTAAACTTACGACACTGTAGTTATAAAATTAAGATATTCATTCAGAAATTAAAAAAAATATGGCACCATATTTATAAAATTATGGTATTCACTCAAAAAAAAAAACGTGTCTGTACACAAATTTAAAAAAAAAACATTTGACGTGCATTAATACCAATTCAATTTTTTTTTAGAATTTATGTACGGATACATTTTTTGAGTAGGTATCATAATTTTATAACTATGGTATCGTAAGTTTAAATCAGGGATATCTTTTTTTTTCTTTCTTTCTGAATGGGTATCTTAATTTTATAACTACAGTATTATAAGTTTAAAACTTAGATATCATCTTAAATTTTAACGTGACGTGCATTAATATCCATTCAACTTTTTTTTTAGAATTTATGTAGAGACACATTTTCTGAAGGGTGCCGTAATTTTATAACCACTGTATCATAAGTTTACAATTGGGGTGTCATAATTTTTTTTTTATTTTCTAAATGGATGTCTTAATTTTATAACTACGGTGTCGTAAGCTTAAAACTGAAGAGTCATAAATTTTTTCTCGAAATGTCGTAATGCTATTTTAACATTTTTTTAATAGATATCGTAAGCATTTTTTAATAGATATCGTAAGCATGTGGACCAATAAGAATGGACGGTGCAACCCAAGTAGAACTTGCTGCAGTGGATGCGATACACAAAGTCTTTTCAATCTTTGCAATGGCTAACGTCTGGTTGCATTAAAACTCTTTCAAGATACCGTGTGGATCGAATATGTCACCACGTCATAATCATAAGCGTTTATCAGATGGAAATTCTAAAACCAATTAATGCAGTAGAATGGTCAATTGAGAGGATGAACCAAACTCGTTGGATTTATTCTATCGGAAAGGGAAAAAAAAAACATTAAAGCTGAGACGATTTTTAAGATCATAACAATAGACATCTTTAATTGTAAGCGAGGTCAAATTATAAAGATCATTTCTAAAGCATGTAAAAAATGGAGGTCCACACAATGCCGTGGTATAATGTTTGAGAGATGTGACCGGGACTAAAACGTTTAAAAGTCAAGACAATGTTCGTGATTTTTTTTTTTTTTTTTTTTGGACCGAAGCGGGGGAGAGGTGCTGCTCACTTGCTTAATATATTAATTACAAATATTTGCATAAAGAGTTTAGAGAGATAATGTTCATGATTTAAACTGTAATTTGGGTAGTGAGGGAATGTTAGAGAAACAGTCCTTTTTTTTTTTTGTGGCTTTTGATGAAAAAAAAGGGAAGAGTCATGAATCAGATATATTGTATATAATCACGAACACACGCCAAGTGGCCGACCAGTTAACAAAACTGTAGCCATCATATGGGAGTGGTGGAAATAGTCAACCAGCAGCCGGATTACGTTTCCTTGCACAAAAAATAAAAATAAAAATAAAAAAGAGAAATTAAGAATAAAAATCCAACCTTCACTTCTCTTGTTAGCGTATTACTTGCCTGCATGCTGTTCAGTCCATCCCATCTTTTTCACCTTTTTTTCTTTCTTTTTTTTTCCTTTGCGCGATGTGCGATGATCTTCTACTAAGATCCACTAGCTCCTGATTATCCTTTATATTTCACCATCTATTCTTATGCTAGTAGAAATGGTAAGCACGGTGTTTTCTTAATATTTGCACCATTTTTAATGATGTGGACGGTCAGGTTAATTAATTAGGGTTGGAACTGAATAATCCTGGCACAAATTATAATAAATATATATAAATCGATTACCTATATTGTCGTAGAAATTTTCTCTCCAACTCAGGTGTGACTCACTTCTGGATCCAGACGGCGATCTTCCGTCCGAGTGAACCTGCAAGATAGTCTCCATGCAAAGAGAGGGTGGCCCCTATGGAAGACCCTTCGATGCGCAAGTCAGTAAAAATTCACAGCAAATAGATATGAGAAGAAGGCTCCTGCAGAAGAGTCCTTTAAGAATGGCTTATCAAATGCCGAAAACACTGCTTGAGCCTCAATGGATTTTCAGTGAAAGAGTATGCGTACCTAAAGAGATTTTAGGACATGATATTTATAGACTGTATGAATATTGGCAGGTTATTCACATGACTCCTCGAACATGTCTTAAGAAGTAGAAAATCGGTATGATTCGAATCAAGTTAGTTATGACGCCGATGAGATTCGAATCCTGTTTGTTATAAGGATCCATGGCCAAGGAAGCTGATTGAAGCTTTAAGATTCGATTACTTGGTTATTTATATGTAACAGGCCATATTTGGCTTTATTTTCTTCTTGGGATGCTGGGAGCTAATGTGATCAAAATCCCACTGCATAATCAGGGATTTTAATTTTGTGTTGATTGTGGTCGGAGGGTCATACTCGGCTCTTAACTGTTCTTGGCCTACCAAGGTATGAAAATGGCTCGATTTGTCGAGGTATGAAAATGGCTCGATTTTGCCAAGGTATGAAGATGGCTCGGTCATGCCGAGGTGTGGCAACTTGTCTTTTTTCGAATGCGATATCTGGCATGTAGAAATCGAAAATGGTTCTAACCTTTTTGTCCTATGTGCAAATATTGATTTAATGATAATTTTATCCTGCATTACATGCCCCTCACTCCTAGTTCGAAGCGTAGGTTCAGGCGTGGAGAGTAAAGTTTCAAACGGCTTTATCAGATTTTGTAAATTGGCTCGGTTTTGCCTAAGGTAAGAGAAATTGCTCGGGCTTGCAGAGGCAGGCCATCTGGCCTCGCGAATACGAAGGATATCGCTTGGTCTTGCCGAAGCTTGTTAATGGATCGGTTTTTTAAGCTTAAGTAGATCGCTCTGCCTTGTCGAGGCTTAATAACTTAGTTTTTTTAGCTTCATTAACATTTGATTTTGATCGATCGATAATTTTGGCCTCATCATTAATGTGTTTTCCTTTCTAATGCGGGTTTATTGTCGGTATACGTCAAGTAACCGATGGCCGGTTAGGCTACGTGCTCTGTACTTAAAGTGTAACGAAGATCGAGAAGAGATTATTTATTGTCTCTCATGGTGCGAGTGGAAACTCCTCGCACGACTTATAGGGCTTATCAAGATGATTACACGTGATTAATCCATGAGCGTTGTAAGCATTTATCTTATCGGGCGAGGAGAAGCCTTTTGAGATCCATCCGAGAAAGAGAGCTGATGGGTGACACATGGCCATTTAGCAATGTCGAGTTATGACGATCGGGGCGCTTTGAATCCCGAAACTTTCTCCTCATTAATGGAGACTATACCTGCCGTCTTATTCTGAAGGCTATAAAAGGGGGAGAGCGAAAGGTAGTGAGTGCATACAAACAACCCCTTTCTGCTGGGCATAGAAAGAGAAATTTGTGAAGGCTCCTAGCTCTCATGCTGAGGTCAAAGGCTGAGGGATCAACCTTTCCCTTTGAGGTTCGGCCTGATCCCTAGAGTTTGGATAAAGAAGTTGTTGAAAAGCAAGCCGCTCTCAAAGGAGTAGTTATGGAGGCCATACGTGAAGCGCAAGGAAGTACATGTAGAGGTCATTCGAGAAGCGCATACGAGGGCTTTCTGCCTGATTCTATCCATCTGTTGTAGAGCCACAGAGACCACTGGAAATGCGATTTCTGATAGGCCTCAACTTGCACAGGCTTTCTATCGACCATGGTAACCATTGACTCATTTGAAAATCCATCAGGTGGCTTTTAAGGGGATGGAAAGCCGAAGGTAAGTGCCATCGGACGGCTTCTTCTTCTCATACCTTGTCCAATGCAATGGAGGTCGTAACTTGACATAGTCCTTTTTTTTATTCTCGAAGCAGAAACCTTGTTGTTGTGATGTTGGCAGCCAAACTTGATTGTCCAAGCATTTTATTGTATTTTCTGTGCTGTAATGCACTTGCAATACCCCGTAATGGGCTGTAACTTTTTATAATGAATTATTTTGAAATAAAAAAACTTTCAATTACTTGTTTCTTCTTGTTGTTTTTGTCTCTTTTTCTTTTACTAAGTGTTTGTAATTCCGACGTACCAATGCCTTTGTCCTATTCTGATACATAAATCATGCGTAGGCGCGTTAGCTTCTTTAACTCGAACGAAGTGCAGAAAAAGGGCTCGGACCTGCCGAGACATAGGAACACCCAATGAGGCACCTCTTCGTTAAAGAGGACAAATACTTAGTTTTCTTGAGTCTGGATTAGTTGTACTCGTTTGAATGAAATTCTGGTAGTGTTAGGAACACTTAAGGACTTAACCCCTGCCAAGTATTTTGGCAACTCAGTTTAGTTTCAGTAATATTCGTTGAACCATGTTGAATCTTCGACGGAGTGTTTAACTAGTCTTAGATTAGATGAACTCCTTGACAATTTTGCTAACATTTAGTGGAAGTTCGGTCATGCTAAAAACTCCTTGAGGATTTTGACTCAGTTTACTAAAATTGTGATGAATCGCCCGGGCGTATCAAGGCATAAAAAGGTTTTTATCTTGCTTCGTCAAGGCGCAGCAATTGTTGCTCAACGAATATTTGCTCGGAGAGATTATATCCAGACCAGCTGAGATATGGAGAAGTTCACTCGAGCCTACCGAGGTACAAAGAAGTCGCTCTGCCTGAGGTTCAGAGGAGTTTCTCAGTCAGGCTGAGGTTCGAAGAAAGATTATATTTTACTTGGCGCTACCAAGGTACGAAGAAATCGCTCGACCCTGCTGAGGTTCGAAGAAGTTGCTCGACCGCATCGATGTTCAAAAAAAGATTATATTTTTACTTAGCGCTGCCAAGATACGAAGAAATCGCTCGGCCCTGCCGAGGTTTGGAGAAGTTGCTCGACTGCGCCAAGGTTCGAAGAAAGATTATATTTTACTTGGCATTGCTAAGGTACGGAGAAATCGTTCGGCCCTGCTGAGGTTTGGAGAAGTTGCTCGGCCGCACCGAGGTTCAAAGGAGAAATCGTTCGGCCCTGCTGAGGTTTGAAGAAGTTGCTCGACCGCACCGAGGTTCGAAAAAAAGATTATATTTTACTTGGCACTGCCAAGGTACGAAGAAATCGCTCAGCCTTGCCGAGGTTCTAAGAAGTTGCTCAGTCGCGCCGAGGTTCGAAGAAAGATTATATTTTACTTGACGTTGCCAAGGTACAAAGAAATCGCTCGATCCTGCCGAGGTTCAGAGAAGTTGCTCGGTCGCACCGAGGTTCGAAGAAAGATTATATTTTACTTAACACTGCTAAGGTACGGAGAAATCGCTCGGTCTTGCCGAGGTTCGGAGAAGTTGCTCGACCGCACCGAGGATCGGAGAAAAATTATATTTTATTTGATGTTACCAAGGTACGGAGAAATTGCTCAGCTCTGCCGAGGTTCGAAGAAGTTGCTCGATCGCACTGAGGTTCGGAGAAAGATTATATTTTACTTAGAAGGTATGAAGAAATCACTCGGCCCTGCTAAGGTACGGAGAAGGTTCTCGGCCGAGCCAAGGTTCGAAGAAAGATTATATTTTACTTGGCGATGCCAAAGTACGAAGAAATCGCTTAGCCCTGCCAAGGTTCAGAGAAGTTGCTTGGCCGCACCGAGTTTCGGAGAAAGATTATATTTTATCTGGCGCTGCCAAGGTACGAAGAAATCGCTTGGCCCTATCGAGGTTTGGAGAAGTTGCTCAGGTCAGGCTGATCTTTTTGATTCTTTGACCCTAGCATATTTATCCGCCAGAGCCATCATGTCGAAGAGGTTCTTTGGGTAATTGACTTCTAGAGCTAAGTAGAAGCCCCCCTCCTTGGATACTCCGCCTGCCAAGGAAGACATGGTCACCTCATAGTTGAGGTGGTCTATCTCTAGCATGGCCGTATTGAAGCGGTCAAGATAACTTCTCAAGGACTCCCCCTCTCATTATTTGACCTTGGAAAGGAAGTCAGATCTCCTTCGATGGCAGTGACTACTGACGAACTGGTTGATGAACAAGCAGCTCAGCTTGTCGAAGGAATTGATGGAATCCGGCTTCAAGCTATTAAACCAAGTTTTGACGGATCCTCTGAGGGTGGAGGAAAAGGCTTTGCATAGGATCATATTTGATGCTCCATAAAACATCATGATGAATCGAAAGCTGAAGCTACTCAGATGATCATCGGGATTGGTGGATTTATGGTACGGCTCAATAGTGAAAAGCTTAATATGGGAAGGGATCACTTCCCGTATGATCTCCTCGGAGAAGAGAATGCCCTGTTCTGCCTTCGATTGGAAAGGAGCTTGCTTGAAAGCATCCAGCTCTTGACACTACTCCTAACGCATCTCGTGGAGTTATTGTTAAACTTCCTCATCATGGGCGATAGGAGATATGGGACGAGAGAACCGCAGTTGTGGCATCGAGTCATGGTGAGAGTATCCCAGGGAGAGAGATGAGTACTTAACAATGGACAAGAAATCCAAGTTATGTCTTCAGACAAGCCTTATCCTAAAACAGAACCGGTCTATCACCAGTAAGGATGCAATGAATCAAAAATTTAAATGACTAGGTTTTTAAGCTACAATATTAAGCCTTATTTCTTTACAGATCAATCAAACAGGAAACTCTACAAGTGCACTAAATGCTCACACAGTTACCACCCCAACCTCTGGACCAACATAGCCTTTATCTAGTAAAATCCATATCCCGACAAAGGTTTTTCTTTCTTTGCTTGTTTGTTAGTGGATAACCAAAGGCTGCACACGAGTTGGATTTAAATGGAACCTACAACCATGCTACATCTACATCAGAAATCAATCAGAAAATCAAGCATGAATTCAAGTTTGGATCCATCAAAACGAATAAAATCTAAACCCGCATGATTTTACTGCACCAATAAGCCAAGATTAATAACTTCTGAAACTAAAAAGACACATTAAAATAGTTCTTCATATGCCAGTAGGATGGCAGTCAATAATCAAATTTGTATATAAAAAACATTTTGAGACATTTTAATTTTAAATATATTCAGTTTAATTGAAACATAATCAAAATCTACGTATCATCCGAGATTTTGGAACTAAAATGTCACTAGGCAAGGGTTGGAAAAAATATACATCAGGGGCAAAAAAAAAAAAAAAAAAGCATAAACGTAAACATCAAAAAAGAAATTAAAAGATGTAATAAATTTTTTTATCTTCCCACATTTGTGTACATATATTCAAAATGCTGAATTTTTTGAAGTTTGCATATAATTAAATCCTATGTTAAAATCAAAACGATAAAATTATCAAAAACCCAATTTAAACCTCTACCCAATTATTATAAAATAATTGGATCAGGTAAGTGGGATTTCAGATAATTTACACTTCTAAGTGCAACATATTTAAATCACGATGCAACTGACCTGCTACATCCACGAATATCCCCACCAGCCCCTCATTAAGCCGTACCCCACCCACCAAAAATCCTAAAAGATAAAAATAAAAATAATAATAATAATAATAATAATAATAAAACGTTTGGCTGCTAGATATTCCCAAAAGGCCAGCAAATGCCAAGAACGCAACAAACTTCACGGCTAGAGTGAGACCGATAACGCATCCGGTGCCTCGCATCCCTATCTGGCCCATGAACAGGCAATATTTAACGAAGATTCATCACCTAAGAGCATCAGCGCAAGCACTAAATCTCCTTAAGAATGCTCATGGACTCTTTGTTAGCTTAGCCAAAGGCAACATCATTATAGAAATTAATGACCACCAGAGTTTGCCGAAAAAGAGAACACAGCTCATTTCTTCATTTCACCCACAAAGGGTATGGTCATGAGGAGAGAAACTTAAGCAGAACTTCATACCGACTGATGGGCAACTCAAGAGCGCCAGAAGATTTCATCGGAAACATGGTAAGACAGGCAATCTTAACATGGTAAAACAGGCAATCTTGCTCAAACGAGAATTGAAAAATACGTATGCACTACAAGGTACAACCACGCCTAAAAAGCAAATTGGAAAAAGCCCTCCGTCTCGCAACAGTGATTTTTCTAGTACTACCACTTGCTAAGCCTACGCTAAAGCACCTTTCTTGTTCTAGCACCAGTCACCGGGACACACGGAAAAAATTTGACCTTAAAAAGCAAACATGTTTGAAAGCTTAATTAAAGCAAAGGTGCTTGATGACTTCAATCTGGGTTTTCTGATTTGCTCCTTTCCCTGCTAGAATGCATAGAAACTAAGCGCTGAACTAGAAAATTTGTTTCAAATTGTATATAAATTATAATAATGGACATTTTGCTGAATTCTAATGACATTCTAGGAAATCCACATTGCTCTTGGGCAATTGTAATAACATTCACCATTCAGCACAGCTGGGGTCATAATTCTTCCAACAAAACGTGAAAGCCAACATCCATTGACTATTAACAGTCCGCTCTGAAAAACTTGGTTAGAAGAGACCAATGCCTAATAAAAGTCAACCTCACTGCACCCGCCCTTCTCAAGAAGTTTTGGAACTAATATATGGTTTGGATCAGGTTTCAAGCTGAGTTGGGAATTTGTCAGGTCACAGCTGGGACCTGTCATTGATTTGGAACTAATATAGTTCAGATCAGGTTGTAAGCTAAGATGGGAATTCGTCAGGCCACAGCTAGGACCTGACATTGACCACTCCGCATTCAGATGGCGGAGTAAGATAAAAACAAGAAAATAAAGAGACAATTGTTAGCAGCAGCTAGAAATAATAAGCTATCCTAAATGACAGATCCATGACTGAACAGCATATGGACTATCCTTCCTCTGCATCCAGCATATCCAATTCTACATGCCATTGTACTGCAACAAAGAAATAATGATCAATTGATCACTCCAATCTAGAATAAAAATCTCTTAATGAAACATAAACAATCGTTAGATGTCATTGGAAGAAAACAACAAGCAGGTATACACCAAGATTATGCTATGAGAAGTGAAGAAAGTATATGCCCATGTGAGGTATGAGGAAATCCGAAAGGTAAGTCCATTAATTCTAAACCAGCACAACGATAAATAAAAAATGAATCAAAGGAGATTGGGTGAGTAAAATGCATACTTAAGTAGGAATATTATATTAAGGGTGCACCAGTTTACCCTCATGGGCAAAGAAACCTAAATAGCAGCATAACAATCCAGGTTTCATTCTGTCACAGAAGAGCTTTTTATCAAGAAAGTAGTGCAACAACTCAAATTAATGCACCTAAAAGTGTGAAGGAATGGTACGAGTAAAATCTCAGCAAGTAATTAGTGCCTTATAAATCTACTTAAGGGGAAACAGAAAACTAAGCAGACAAAATATCATTGAAAAACATTTTTAATTCCTGATTTGAACTCAACAACAATTATCAAAATATTTACATGCAATGCAATGTCACGGGGCATGGTAGTGATATCTTCCATCCACGAGGAGCAGGAAGATATTTAGGAAGATATTTTTCAAGCTTATTTTTTGGTGTTCATACTAGATAACCTTATATCTTCAATAGACATGATGTCAGTTGAAGGTACACCCCTGAGAATAAATATCAACATCTTCGAAAAGGTCTAATAGGATGTGTTTTCTGAGTACAGGTGGAGTGGGTCATACTGGCAGCATAATAGTAGGGTACAATGAGGGGGAAAAAATAGTTGAACCCAACCACCACTTTGAACTTTTTGTTACAAACTTCTGACTACAAATGCATATGGCATAGCCACTAATTAAGATTAATTGGTTAGTAAGAAGCAATGGCAGCGCAGACAGGCATCAAACAAGATGGAACACACTTCAGATGATATCACTACCAAGAAGCCTGGAAGGTGGATCACATATTGTCAATTAAGAAGTTCTGGTTTATGGATATTGTCAATTATCACTGAAAGAGAGTCTGGAAATGAGAAGAGAGATGATTGAAACAAAAATGGTGCTATCCTGATAAAGAAACCATGGGTGCAGAGGCAAATGAAGAACTTAAGAAGCAGAGCTTGTTTGGAAGCTAAGACAATTTTACCAGTCCAGCAAGACTTTTTGACAATGAGATCTGATGTGGCTGATCCAGCGCCGTTAGAATAAATGGTAACAGCAGCTAACGGAGGTCCTCCTCTAATCCCGGAACCTCCTCTTTATCCGACATCAGCGTTGATTCCGCCAAGCGTCCGCCTGAAGGACTCCATCTCCACGGAGTCATTCAACCCTTAGCTCTGCCGAACATCCGGTAAGACCCCGAACATCTCAACCCCGAGACCCTTCCTCCGGTCTCGGGGTGCACAAGATCATCTCACCCCCGAGACCCCCTCCAATCTCGGGGTGAGGTCACTGCATCTCAACCTCGAGACCCCCTCCGGTCTCGGGGTGCACAAGATCATCTCACCCCCGAGGCCCCCTCCGGTCTCGGGGTGAGGTCACTGCATCTCAACCTCGAGACCCCCTCCGGTCTCGGGGTGCACAAGCATCATCTCACCCCCGAGGCCCCCTCCGGTCTCGGGGTGAGGTCACTGCATCTCAACCCCGATACCCTCCTCCGGTCTTGGAGTGCACAAGCATCATCTCACCCTTGAGACCCCCTCCGGTCTCGGGGTGCACAAGCATCATCAACGTTCAGTACATGAACCGGCCTTCGAACCAAATGACAACTTCGGGCCACTTGGCGCACTCACGTGATCCGCCGTGCGCCCGTGGCTGCTTACGGCCATACCTCATAACGGCGTATGGTGCATTGCATGTGTCACTATGCATGACCATGCCCCGTTATGGAGTACGATTCACTACCACTTGCAACTGTGCGCGGTCATGTCAAGCAATGGCGCGCACCAAATGCAACCGTGGCCGCTAGACACCTGTAAAGCCCTATTGATAGGTAACGCAGGACGCCTCCGGCACACAGTGACGGTACGACAGCAATCTTTCGGAACAGAAAGATGGGACATTCGAACAGGTATAAAAGCATGCGCCCACGTTGTAAGTAGGATTCTTGAGCTCTGGTTTTCTAGTTTTCTTCCTACTAGCTAAAACCCTAACTGTTTCAGCTCCCTTCTGCTGAGCAGTTCTTGTCTGATCCCAAGTGACTAACTTGAGCGTCGGAGGGTCCCCACTGAAGCATCCGGTCTCCATGGACTTTTCTTGCAGGGGTCCGGAGAGGACGTCCGTCTTTCCCGACGCTTGAAGGTGACTTGGCGTCATCAGATTGGCGTGCCAGGTAGGGGGGATTGAAGAAAAGTATAGCCTCGAACATGTTACTGACTTCTCCCTCCTCAAGCTCTTGAACAATGGTGACGACTCGTGCACGAGAGGCCACCGTCAGTCACGCTGGGGGGCAGCATCAAAGGGCTGATCAGCCCGCAGCTGGCCCCTCAGCCCCTCCAACCGACGCACCTGCACCAGCACTGGTACAGCAGTTTCAGGAAGATCGGTTTGCTGCTCTTGCCGCGCAATTCAATCCTTGGCAACAATGGTCCAAGGCTTGCAACATCATGCGGTGATTGCACGGCAACCAGAACCCCTCCCGTCGGTGCCAGGAGTCCCTCAGCCCAGTCAGCACTCAATTCGGAGGTCTCCTGCCCAAGAAGCCTGCCCTCGCCGCACTTCACCTAAGCCTCATCGCCGCGAGGCCTCAAAGCGGCCTCGCTCACCCACTCGCCGCGTCATCAGCGCGTCCCCCAAGCGACGACGTGAGGAGGCGAAGCATCCCCGTCGGCCTCCTCGTCGCCTCTCCTCTTCCTCAGACTCTTCGATGGAGGGGTCCTTCGATGGCGGGGTAGCCTACCGGGCGGAGCGAAGACTTGATGAGTACAACCAGCGGTTGGAAGAGCTCAGCCGCCGGATTACCAACCCTCTAGAGACGGACTATGACAACCGCCCACCGTTGTCTCACCGCATCATGGAGGAGCCTATCTCCACTCGGTTTCGTCTCCCTCAGCTGGACCCTTATGACGGGACCACGGACCCCCTGGACCACCTGGAGAGTTACAAGGTTCTTATGCAAGTTCAAGGGGCAATCGATTCGCTCATGTGCATCGCTTTCCCAGCCACCTTGAAGAAAGCTGCCCGAGCCTGGTATTCCCGCCTGCCGCCGCGAAGTATCGATTCATTTCGTCAGCTGGAGAGGGCCTTCCTGTCCACTTTGATGCCTGCAGGAAGATTTCAAGGGTAGCCGATAGCCTCTTCTCCGTCCAACAAAAGGATGGCAAGTCCCTTCGGGACTACGTCGCACGGTTCAAGGAGGCTGCCCTGGAAGTTTACAATCTTGAAGACTCAGTGGCCACTTTGGCCTTGAAGCGAGGGCTTCGTCCGTCTCGCTTCGCGTACTCCCTTGATAAGAAGCCACCCGGTTCCTACGCCGAGCTCTTGACCCAGGCCCAGAAATACATTCGGGCTGATGAGGCCGACTCCTCCCGACGCGAGGTTAGCGGGAGCATCTCCAAGAAACCGGCCCGACCGGAACCTGTCGAAGCTCGCCCCAGAAGACCTGAGCCTCCTCACTGGCCAGACAATCATCCCCGAGCCCCTGCACCACCAAGAGATGGACCCTACACCCCACTGCTCGCCCCGATATCGCAGATCTTGCTCGAGATTGAAGGGGAACCTTATCTTCAGCGCCCTCCTCCAATAAACCCGAAGATCCCCCGCAACAAGAACCTCTACTATCGTTATCACCGGGATCAAGGCCACGACACTGACGACTGTCGCCAGCTGAAAAAGGCTATAGAAGACCTTATCCAGCGGGGCCACCTGGAAAAGTTCATCCAGAGGAACAACCCGGGAGCTCCTGGCCCGTCAGTGCCCCCGCCGCCGATGATCGACAATGCTCCAACTGAGAAGACGGTGGCAATGATTTCCTGGGGGGCAGATGGACCGCCCAAGAGGCCGAGAGAGGAGGGGAGTTAGACTCTGTAATCCCTTTTTCTAAAAGGGACTTAGAGGGGGTAGTTAATGAAAATAATGACAGTGTCGTTGTGTCCATGACGATAGCCAAACATCCTGTAAAAAGAATTTTGGTCGATAGCGGGAGCTCGATGAACGTTTTGAATTACGATGCTTTTGTTCGCATGAGTTTATCATCTGACCTGCTCCGACCTGTCGCCACGCCCTTGATGGGGTTCACAGGAGACTCCGTGCAAGTTGAGGGAGAGATCACCCTTCCTGTTACGGCTGGCACGGCCCCGCGCCAAAGCACGGTCCTCATGAGCTTCCTAGTGGTCCGGGTGCCCCTTGCCTACAACGCTATCCTCGGAAGGCCCGAACTCAACCTCTTGGACGCCATCATCTCTACTAAGAGACTCCTTGTGAGGTTTCCCGTCAAAGAAGGGGTCGAGGAGATGTGGGGGGAGCAGAACCCGCCCCCATTTTGCTGCCACATGTCTCCAGGTCCACAGGAGGTGATGCCTGCGCCCGCACCAGAGGTGTTGGACCCCCGGGACTTGGAGAGAAGAGAACCGGCTGAGCGTCTACTGGCCTTCCCTCTCGGGGAGGACCCGACAAGAACGATCCGCATCGGAGCTTCGCTCCCGGAAGAGGCTCGCGATCGGCTCCTCGCTTTCCTACGAGCCAACGATGACATCTTCGCCTGGTCGGCGTCGGACATGCCGAGCATCCCTGAAGAGATGATCACCCACCGGCTCAACATCAAGCCTGAGTGCCGACCCATTCGACAAAAGAAGAGAAGTTTTGCCTCAGATAGATAGAAAGCTATGGACGAAGAGGTGCGGAAGCTCTTGGCGATCGATCATATTCGTGAAGTGCACTACCCCGACTGGCTGGCGAATGTCGTGATGGTGCGTAAGGCCAGTGGGAGCTGGAGGATGTGCGTGGACTTCATCGATCTCAACAAGGCGTGCCCCAAAGATAGCTTCCCGCTGCCCCGGATCGATCAGCTAGTGGATGCTACATCCGGACACGAGGCCCTTAGCTTCATGGATGCATTTTCAGGGTACAACCAAATAAAGATGGACCCAGTTGATGAAGAGGCCACTTCCTTTGTCACCGAAAAAGGAATCTACTGCTACAAAGTGATGTCGTTTGGGCTAAAGAATGCCGGGGCAACTTATCAGAGGTTGATGAATAAGGTCTTCGAGGGCCAGATTGGGCGCAACACGGAGGTGTATATGAATGATATGTTGACCAAGAGCGCCCATGTGGCTGACCACGTCGTTGATCTTGCGAAAACCTTCGGCAACTTGCGCCAATATCGGATGAGGCTGAACCCCCACAATTGTGCCTTTGGGGTTGCAGCGGGCAAGTTCTTGGGCTTCATTGTGACTCAGCGCGGGATCGAAGCCAATCCTGACAAGATCCGAGCCATCCTGGATATGAGGCCCTCGGCTAACAAAAAAGAGGTGCAGCGCTTGACCGGGAGAGTGGCAGCCCTGAGTCGCTTCATGTCAAGATCAGCGGAGAGATGTCTGCCCTTCTTCAAGGCGTTGCGCAAGGTTAACGGTTTCGAATGGACAAAGGAGTGCCAGGACGCCTTCGAGGAGTTGAAGCAATTTCTATCTACTCCCCCGTTACTGTCTAAGCCAAGGAGCGGGGAGCAGCTTCTTCTGTATCTGGTAGCCTCCCTCGAGGCCGTCAGTTCTGTGCTCGTACGTATGGATGCTTATGGAATGCAGAGGCCAGTCTATTACACCAGTAAGGTGATTCATGATGTCGAGACCAGATACACCAGAACTGAGAAGATCATCTTCGCCTTGTTGGTCTCCGCACAGCGCTTCCGACCCTATTTCCAAGCTCACCCCATCGTGGTGCTCACGAACCAACCTCTCCGAACTATTCTATCCCGTCCTGACACCTCGGGACGGTTAGCCAAGTGAGCGTTAAGCTGAGCGAGTTTGATCTGTCCATCCGGCCAAAATCTGCCATGAAGTCCCAAGTATTAGCTGATTTTTTGATCGAGTGTACCTGGACTGAGGAGGGCCATGAAGAGTTGCATCCGTAGATGCGCATGGAGCCACCCCCGACGGGGGGAGCAGAAGGAGAAGAGTGGATTCTACATGTGGATGGAGCGGCTAACTCACAAGAAAGCGGAGCAGGACTTATCCTCGCAAGCCCCCAGGGGGAGGTAGTAGAGTATGCCCTCCGGTTCCTATTCTCAGCTACCAATAACCAAGCGGAGTATGAAGCCCTGCTGGCGGGGATGAAACTGGCCAAGGAGCTTGGAGCGGAGCGTCTGAGAGCCTTTACATATTCCCAGCTCGTCTCAGGGCAGGTTGCTAGGGAGTATGAGGCCAGAACCCAACCATGTCACGCTACTTAAGCGAGGTGCGGTCCCAGGCCTCTCGGTTCTCCTACTTTCATGTCAGCTACATTCCTCGGACGGAGAACGCTAGGGCTGATGCATTGTCCCGACTGGCCACCTCGGCCGACGGGACCCTGGGAAGAACGTATGTGGAGCACCTGCAGGCCCCAAGCATTGAAGTGGCAGAAAAAGCATTGCCAGTTGAGCAGGGGCCCTTTTCGATGGACGTCTATGTACGATATTTGACCGACAGCACCCTCCCTGAAGACCCCGCAGAAGCTAGAATACTCAAGCGGCGGGCTCCAAGGTTCCTGATAATGGACGGGAGGCTTTATCGAAGGTCATTTTCATACCCGGTCCTCAAGTGCATAGGGCCAGTTGAAGCAGATTTCATCTTGCAGGAGATCCACGAAGGCATCTGTGGAAGTCATCTGGGGGGCAGAGCCCTAGCCTACAAGGCCCTACGACAGGGATATTACTGGCTCACCATGAAGGAAGACACGGTCGAGCTTGTCAAGAAATGTGATAGCTGCCAATGCCACGCCAATATTCAGCGACAGCCGGCATCTCAATTGACCCTTTGGGGGCACCTTGGCCATTCGCTCAGTGAGGTATGGATATCTTGGGACCATTCCCTCCGGCCTCCGGACAGCGCAAGTTCCTCCTGGTTGCCGTTGATCACTTCACCAAGTGGATTAAAGCCGAAGCCCTTGCTAAAATTACTGAAAACAAGGTGAGATCCTTCTTTTGGAAGTCCATCATATGCCGGTTCGGGCTACCCCATACCTTAGTCACCGACAATGGTCGGCAATTTGATAACGCGCCTTTCCGAGAGTTCTGCGCCGAACTTTGCATCCACCAGAGGTTCACTTCCGTCGGACACCCCAGACTAATAGCGCGGCCGAAGTGACCAATCGCAACATTCTCCAAGGATTGAGAACCCGGCTAGATGATTGCAAAGGGCGATGGGTGGAGGAGCTTCACAATGTGCTATGGGCCTAACATACAACGCCACGAGCCCCTACCGGAGAGACTCCGTTTAGCCTGGTTTTCGGGTCCGAAGCTGTTATCCCGGTGGAGATAGGCTCCCCGAGTCCTCGGATGGAGTTGTATGATGAGAAAGATAACTCGGACCGGCTGCAGGCCAACCTTGACCTGATGGAGAAGGTGCGGGACCGATCGCGGTTGCGGATGGCGGTCTATCGACGAGCTGCCAGATACTACAACGCCCGCGTACGCCCCAAGACTTTCTTGCCAGAAGACCTGGTCCTCCGATAGGCTGAAGTCTCAAAGCCGGCGAAGGGGGGCAAGCTAGCCCCAAATTAGGAAGGACCCTACTGGATCGCCGAGACACTCCGTCACGGAGCTTACAAGATTGAAGAGCTCGATGGGAAGCCGCTTCCTAGGACATGGAATGCAGACAACCTTCGTCGGTATTATCAGTAGCGCATTTCTCCTCACATTAAATACCGTGCATGTATTCTTTTGGGCCTTCGCCCCTCATTTTATATTAACGAATTTCAATTTTAGCTCCTGAGTTCTTTTGCCTAAAGCCCTGGGCCAGCCAAGCATGAAGCCCGACACCCGTCGGCACCTAAAGCCCTGGGCCAGTCAGGCATGAAGCCCGACACCTGTCGGCACCTAAAGCCCTGGGCCAACCATGCATGAAGTCTGACCCCGTCGGCACCTAAAGCCCTGGGCTAGCCAGGCATGAAGCCCGACACCCGTCGGCACCTAAAGCCCTATGCCAGCCAGGCATGAAGTCCGACCCCCATCGGCACCTAAAGCCAGGGGCTAGCCAGGCATAAAGCCCGACACCCGTCGGCACCTAAAGCCCTGGGCCAGCCAGGCATGAAGTCCAACCCCCATCGACACCTAAAGCCCTGGACCAGCCAGGCATAAAGTCCGACCCCTGTCGGCACCTAAAGCCATGTGCATGCCAAGCACAAGGCCCGACATACCCCTGGCAGAGCGGTGTGCCATCTGTCCTAAGGAACCCGCCTACTTCAACCTCCAAAGTCCGGTGCTTCAACCCCAGGAAGCCTATCCTTTCTGGCCCCGAGTTTCGGTCCTAGATGGCTAAGATGGAGTAATTCACGCATGAATTGAGAGTTATCCCCTGGCACTAATAGGACCGAGAGGTCGCGCATCATCAACCAACGAATTTGGGATAAGGGTCGCAGATAGACAATTTATCTTGAAGGAAAAAGATATTTTATTTATTTGAAGTGATTACAAAACGCCGACATAGTGAGACTTGCAAAAATAAAAAATACAAGGAAGCTAACGGTTCGGCTGGCGCGGGCTCATCATCGGAGGGGCCGAATCCGAGAAGTGATCTGGTTCGATTTCCAGGGCTTGGGGAATGTTCAAGTCCCTAGCAATTTTATCCTTCCCGTGCTGGAACCCTTGAAGAAACACCACCGTCGAGGCTTCTGCCAGGTCATCTGCAAAGTGCTCGGACGCTTTGTATTCTTCTATGATTCCGACGGTCCTGGCCACGATGGCGGCTTCCACCTCAACGGCCCGAGCTCTTTCCTCCGCGGCGAGGGCTGCCGCTGCAGCCCTCTCGGCCTCTTGGGCGCGGCTCACCTCCTCCTCGGCTTGGTTCGCCTTCTCCTCCGCTGCCCTTGCCTTTTCCTCCGCGGCCCTTGCTTTTTCCTCCGCGGCCGTTGCCTTTTCCTCCGCAGCCTTGCCTTATCCTCCGCCGACCCTACTCTCTCTGCAGCCGCGGCCACCCGACCCTCGATTTCTTGGATGGCCAGGGTCAGCTCAGAGATGTGCAGGTCTCTGGCCATAACGGCGTTCTCTGGTTGGCCTCGGCCTCCGCTCGACTCTCGATGGCCCTTATTTCATTGGCCCGGGCGGTTCTGGCCGACTCTAGCGCCCCCTTAGCCGCCTCGGCGCGATGCCGGGCCTCTTCGACCTCCTTCTGTGCCTCGCGCAAAGGGCCTTCCCACCGTGGATCACCTCCCTCGCGGCCCTCAGGGAATGCGCAAGCTGCATGCAAGCTCCGGGTAAAAAAAAAGAGGAAAAAATAAAAGCAAAGGGTGGCAGGACCACTTACTCTGACAAGGGCCGCGTAGGACTCCCGGAAGAACGTACCCGCCTTCAGGTGGCGGAGCTCTTCCAGGACCTCGGGCATGAAAATTGGAGAAAGGACCCGCTCTGCCCAATGCCCGTCATTCAGGATGGAGTCCCGGGGCGGCCCTGGTCTGGCCCTGCTCCGTTCGGCTGCCTCAGCATTCTCCAACTCGTCGCGCGGGCTGCTCCTCGGCGTCCTCTCGGGGGGTGGGCTTGCTGTCCCTGATGGCCCTTCGCCCCAGCTCCTGACTACCTCGGGTGGAGTCGGTTCACCAGGGGCAGGGAGCTCCTCCGCTACTATGGGCTCCTCCACCATTGTCGGCTCCTCTGCAGCTGGCTCCTCCATTGGTACCCCCTCAGTCGTCGCCCTCTCTGGCGGGGTGTCGGCTGTGAGGTCGATCTCCGGAGCGACCGGGGGGTCTTGCGGTGCTGATGGTCGAGGGACCCGAGCTGTCGGGCATTTTGGGACCGGGGCTTGCTGACCTTCACTCGGCCCTTCCCGGGCCCTCTTCTTGAAAACAGCCTTCAGGAGTCTGTGGGTCGAGATCTTCATAGCTACATGATATCGGTCAAGGTCAAAAAAAAAAAAAAAAAGCAAACAAAACGAAACCAAGCAAAACTTTGGCTAAGTGTGGAAATGGCTTACCCCGGTGGGAGATAAGACCCGCCGACTGGAGGTTATCTTCCGTCAGGAGCAGGGTGTACCGAGGGATCTCGGCAGCCAACAATTGACCCAATGCTTCCCGATCTCCAGGGTGGACAACGGAGTTCGCGTTGCCTCGAAGGTCGGGGTCTCCCCACCGGGGCCTGACTTGGTCTAGGCTGGCAAAAAAGAATCGGGATTTCCATCCCTTGATCGAAGAAGAAAGGAAAAGCTTGAGGACCCGGTTAGGTCGGGGCTGGAACAGCCACCAACCCTTCTGGGACCGGAGGATATAAAAAGACCGGAAAAGGGAGATTCGAGGGGGTGATGCCAAGGCGATGACAGAGAACAACAAAGGCACTAATGACCCGATAGGAATTTGGGACCAGCTGGGAAGGAGTCAAGGAATAGTATTCAAGAAGATTGACAAAAAAGGGAGGAAAGGGTGGACGAAGACCCGCCTTCAGGCAAATCTCGTAAAGGGCCACTCGATCGGGTCGGAAGGAGATGACTCTATCATCGGGAGTCGCCAGGAAAAGCCCAACATCATGGGAAATCGGGTAACGGGCCCGAATTTTTATCAAATCATGGCCTGTTACCGTGGAGGCGGTCCCCCCCCCCCCCCGAGGACTCCACCCTCGAGGTGCCGGCCCCTGACCGGCGGCCCCTTGATGGAGGCCTCCCAGTGACCCGCTGCTGGGCCAAAGGGACACGGTCCTCCGAATCGGTGGACCACTCAAGTGAAGGAGAGGGGGAAGGAACAGGAGAGGCGCAGTGCCTTTTAGAAGAAGAACGATTCTCCGAACCGTCCTTCGAGGTCCGAGATGGGGAACTCATGGATAAAAGAAGGAATGGAGTCTAGAATGGACAAAAAACTGACCTGAAGGAAGGAAAGCTAAGCGCAAGTTCTCGGGTTGCAGGGGAGACCAAGACGCAGAGGCTCAGAGGAAGACGACGATGGCAGCAGTGGTGTGGCCAGATTCAACCCTCCATTCGAGTTTTATTGGGTTTTCAAATTGTCCCGCCTTGTCTCATCAGCCACATGGATCCCCACCATAGGCTGGCTCGCCTCGATGGTTGCCCAGCGCGTGATACGATACGCCTCCGGCCAATGATGAGACTTCGCTGACGTCGCCGCTATGAGAGGTAACGATGATGCAGCTTTCCACGCGGACTTCGAAGAGTTAATCTCACCTCGAGGACGATCGTAGCGGGCTCAGTGGACGGAAGCGGCCGCCTTCTTACATTCTCATGTCGTCCGCATAGAGATGTGGACAGGGATCAGCCATGTTGGAGGTAGCACCCCTTTCGCCTTGCCAATGGGGCCCGCTTCGCCTCAGGGGTGAAGGGGCATCTGATGTGGCTGATCCAGCGCCATTAGAATAAATGGTAACAGCAGCTAACGGAGGTCCTCCTCTAACCCCGAACCTCCTACTTATCCGACATCAGCGTTGGTTTCGCCAATCATCCACCTGGAGGACTCCGTCTCCACGGAGTCATTCAACCCTTAGCTCTGCCAAACATCCGATAAGACCCCGAACATCTCAACCCCGAGACCCCCCCTCCGGTCTCGGGGTGCACAAGCATCATCTCACCCCCGAGACCCCCTCCGGTCTTGGGGTGAGGTCACTGCATCTCAACCTCAAAACCCCCTCCGGTCTCGAGGTGCACAAGCATCATTTCACCCCCGAGACCCCCTCCGGTCTCGGGGTGAGGTCACTGCATTTCAATCTCGAGACCCCCTCCGGTCTCGGGGTGAGGTCACTGCATCTCAATCTCGAGACCCCCTTCGGTCTCGGGGTGAGGTCACTGCATCTCAACCTCGAGACCCCCTCCGGTCTCGGGGTGCACAAGCATCATCTCACCCCTGAGACCCCCTCCGGTCTCGGGGTGAGGTCACTGCATCCCAACCTCAAGACCCCCTCCGGTCTTGAGGTGAGGTCACTGCATCTCAACCTCAAGACCCCCTCCAGTCTCGGGGTGCACAAGCATCATCTCACCCACAAAACCCCCTCCGGTCTCGGGGTGAGGTCACTGCATCTCAACCCCGATACCCCCCTCCGGTCTCGGGGTGCACAAGCATCATCTCACCCCCGAGACCCCCTCCGGTCTCAAGGTGAGGTCACTACATCTCAACCTCAAGACCCCCTCCAGTCTCGGGGTGCACAAGCATCATCAACGTTCAGTACGTGAACCAGCCTTCGAACCAAACGACAACTTTGGGCTACCTGGCGCACTCACGTGATCCGTCGTGCGCCCGTGACGGCTTGCGGCCATACCTCATAACGGCGTATGGTGCATTGCATGTGTCACTGTGCATGACCATGCCCCATTACGGAGTACGATTCACTACCACTTGCAACTGTGCGCGGTCATATCAAGCAACGGCGCGCACCAAATGCAACCGTGGCCGCTAGACACATGTAAAGCCCTATTGACAGGTAACGCAGGACGCCTCCGGCGCACACAGTGACGGTACAACAGCAATCTTCCGGAACATAAAGATGAGACATTCGAACATGTATAAAAGCACGCTCCCGCGTTGTGAGTAGGATCCTTGAACTCTGGTTTTCTAGTTTTCTTCCTACTAGCTAAAACGCTAACTGTTTCAGCTCCCTTCTGCTGAGCAGCTCTTGTCTGATCCCAAGTGACTAACTTGAGCGTCGGAGGATCCCCACCGGAGCATCCGGTCTTCGGGGACTTTTCTTGCAGGGGTCCGGAGAGAAGGACGTCCATCTTCCCCGATGCTTGAAGAAGGTAACTTGGCGTCATCAAGATCTATGAAAGAGATAAGCGTGAGAATGAGAGATGGAGGAGCAACTAATCCCTGCTTATTAGGAATAAGATAAATTATCTCAGAGAAGTGATTACTTATACCTAAAAAATAACATTAGCTGCCAACTGCCAACTGCCAGCTGCCTCAATCTGTTTCCAACCACCGGTCCTGATGGTATGTTCAAAAGAGAAGCCCCATCAGGAGATCTATAATATCTTCCAACATCCAAACAGGCCCTAAGTTTCAAGCTACAAATAAGGCACAATCAAGTTAAATAACATGACATAGTGAGGTGCAATGAAGTTTACATCGAGGCCCAAGAGGATTTGCTAAAGGCGATACTGAAAAAAGTTAAGCCTAGAAGCAATGAGAAGCAGAAGAAAATTATCATGTGTTTAGTTTTGAAGACAACTTTTGCACAGCTGTCAGCAACAACTTTTTAATTACTATCAACAGTACTGGTCCAGCATACACTTCACTGAATCAAAACATGAGACAAGACTTGAATTTATATAGGGATGCAGCAGACTACAAAATTATGATTGTTGTACTTACAAATCAAAGGTCAAATTCTGATCCCCTAGTATCCTTTATGTGAATTTTTTATATGAAAAAGAAAGTTCTTTTAACCTGAAGTTCTCATTCTTAATTCTATTTTATCACATACCACAATAAATATTACACTACCTACCAAAGATTTTGCTGTCATCCACTGGCTAAATCTTTGTTTGCCTACTCAAAGTAAAACGTTATGGTATGGCAAGCTTCATCCAAAGTGGATTAAATTCAATGGTCAATAAATACCAACAAAAAAGATAAGTACTTGAAAATAGCTATGGGGACACCAGGTCAGTACATCCAAGAGTAACTATAAAGAGAAAGGTATGTTGTACCGATGCATATCGTGTGAAAATGAGAGCAATACCAAGTCTTGGTATGCCAAACTAACCCTAGTACCAAACATGCTGATACTATACGAATGTGGTACCGCTATAGGGTCCAACACAAACATGGCCAACGTTGATAAAGAGTTACATGATTTCCCTGAAATCCAACCTATTAAGCCCATGAAACTGCATGGCATGCCAAATTTGTGGCATATGAAGCTATGGCAGAACATTTATCGGCATATGAAGTTATGACAGAAGATATAATTTAGGATCCATGACCTTCACAGAAGATATAATTTAGGATCCATGACTTTCTCCTTTACAAGGTTCCTATTGATAACATAGACTGGAACCTTACCAGATATGTAGCTTAGATGATCTTGAGTGTTGAAGAAATCAAAAAGGAAATCCTATATTAGGACTTAGTGTAACAATTCTAATATTCAGGAATGTAATGAAACTCCAATAACAGGATCAGTCAAAAGAAGACCTTTGTGGAGATTATGATTTGAGGAAACAATTGTTCATAAGCCAAATGTGATCAATGCTACAACCGAACATGAAATGTCAATTAGAATGAAAGAGGAAACAGACTGCCTATGTGGAAGTATAGCTCACAATGGTTAAGAACATACACCGTCTTTTGTTTGCTTAATCATATAATAGACACTCCAATTATGGATGATGTTCAAATAGGCAGACATGGTTTCTGAGAACCTGACATTTTAATATATTTATCCAGGTTACTTGCTAGTTTTAATATATTAGCTTTCTTGCTAGTTTAATAAAACTAAGTTGCTTGCTACTTTTCATATATTACGTTACTTGCTAACAATCAATGCTCCTATGGATAGGTGATGCTAGTAGTTTGCCATTATTTAAGATGATGTCATCCTTCAAGATCCTCACCCTTTCAGCAAGTGAATTCCAATTTCACATAACCCTATCATGTTTCTCGCCCAGGTTAACCTTTTAGAGTGACAGTTCTTTTTTTTATGGAGAATTCTTGAAAGGTGCAGAATACTGTAAGCTGACAAAAAAAATGAAAGCAAACACTCTACTATTACATATCCAACATGCAGAGATTAAGTAATGATCAATGATGCTTCTATGAGATTTTATAATCCCCAAAGGAGTATCATAAATTAAGCGGATGAAGCAAATCACCAAACAATAAGATTCTTACCACTCTACAAATACATGCATAAACTCAGAAGAATGTTTAGAAAGTATTCAGGCCTAGAGCAAGACAATGTTCCTTTAAACCCTTAACCACGTAGTTATCCTCACTTGCATTTTCCCACCATAAACCTTCAAAAGAACCTTAAAGTTGCCACTCTTATCAAGCTGTCCATTTCCCAACCTTTCCCTACCCTATCTTAAGCATTGATACACCAGCCAAAAGTTATCAGATAATGGATAGCTTGCCATCTAGAAAGTGGGGCAGGGGAAATTGATAGCTACCATTGTATTTAGGCATAAAAATTTCATCCCCACAGTAGAAATTCTCATAAATCCAAAAGGCAAGACTTTGAGGTATTTCAGCATCTTAATAAACACGATAAAGTGAATTCTAAGCAACACTGAAGATATCAAGATTCCATGAAGATGGTTTCCAACTATACATGAAATCAGAATTCTATTTAACAAATCAGCAAGACATACAGCCAGTCTCCTTCACAGTTAGCCATTCCCACATGCTGGCATCCCATAAATTTTGCCCTACTTATGTCATTCAGACATGTTAATACTTTGAACTTTTTTGAACAGACCCGTTAAAAGGATGTTAGCTTAAAGTACAAAAGGTTATGCTTTTTCTTCTTTTTCACAGATGTAGCATGTCATGATAAGTAAGTTTCTAATAAAAATTATTATTCAATTGAAATTTAGATAAGTAGCCAGCATATTTTGGCATTTCTACAGAAATGTCCATATGAAAAGGTGAAATTTTTAATATTTAGGACAACCCAAATACTGAGCAATCATGTCAAGTCAAGGTTAAACTACCCATGACAACCTAGTCCTCTAATCCAACTTTACCTGAGGAAGTAAGAAGCAGGATTTCTAGCAAACAAACATACCCTGACACAATAGCAAGTCAGAACATCCCTTCTGTTCCATCTCTCTTCGCAGAATAAAGAAGTCTAAGCCAAACCCCATTCTGGCATTCCCATCCAAAAATTTTATCAGTAAATAAATGCCGAAATACAGGTGCATGCAACAACCACCTCAAAATGTTAAACAAAATCGATATATCTTCATTAGGCAAAAGGCAAAAGGCAAAAGGCAAAAGGCAAAAGGCAAAAGGCAAAAGAGAATGGTGTTATGACATAGCGCAAAAGAAACAGATTATAGTTTTACTTAAACAAAAGAACACAGAATTCTAGTTCAAGTAATCACTATTGGTCAAAGGCTTGAAGTTAAACCCAAAATATTAATGGCAACTGAACAAACCATTTAAGGTTTCAATTTCTGCATCAATAACAGGTGTGGAAATATAAGAGCATCCCAGTATGCATTGCAAATTAAACTAGAAAAGATGCAAGATAATCATGATGGCAATCTAATCACTCTCATCTAACAAAAATGCAAAGATTATTTTGTGGCATGTCTGAATATGACAAATTCAAATTTCTATAGTTACATTTAAAGAATGATGATCATAACACTTAGAGATTATCATAAAGGGCTCTAAGAGTTCAGAATTAGCACTCTGCATAACACAATGAAAGCGTCATATGCAACATAGACATATAGAATATTGCAAAACTAATTTCATATTTAACAAATAATAAAACAATTGCATTATTTCAGTTACCTGTATGTAGAGCATTATAGAGCAAGCACATGTATGCCCACAAATGCATTCTCAAAATATAAATTCAAGTATAGTGCTAGAACACAGCAACTAGGATTAAGGTGAGAAATATAGCTAAGCAACAGTCACAACATCGATTCCTATAGCAAAGGAGAGTGCAGCAACATCAGCATTACTAAGAACAAGCCATAGTTTAAACTCTATAGTTTTATCAGTCAACCCGAAACTAAAAGGAGGGGGAAAAACGGAAAGTGAAATAAGGGCAGGGAGATCAGCGACCTACCGAAGCCCCCGGATCCCCATTAATTGCACCATCTTTCTTTCCAGATTGATCCGCGGAACGTGAACCCTTGCTATCCCCCTTTATAATTTACAAGCAAGTAAAGGGGCAAAAAAATCAATCGACACGAAGAAACGAACTCAGACCCATTAAATTCTCTGACAAAAGTTAATTCCATACAAAGAGAGATGAAAGAATAGACAAGAAAAACGAGAGTAAAATGGCGGCAAAAGGAAATACCTCCATCTGCAGCCCCAAGAAAAGTGCGTTCATCCGCCAAACAGATTAGATTCCAGGAAAAGAATTAAGTCATACATAAGCCCAATTAATTAATAGGATAACTCACGGCTATGAAAATTTAGCGCAGGCAGAACAAAAAGAACAAGAATATCACCTCTCTATACATCTGCAAGTAGAGCTTGAGTGGCTCCACGTAATCCTCGAAGCCCAGCGTCCCCATCGCCCACAGCAGATCATCTCCATTGATCGTCTTCCTCTTCTCCCTCTGACACTTATCACTCGCCCTGTCCCAAAACCCTACAATCCATGACCAACAAAAGAAAACTATCTCGGGAAAGGAAGAAGGAGAAGAACGGCACCGACTCGCTGGTGACGAAGCTGATGAACTCGGAGACGCACTCCTGGATGGACTCCTTGGCGTCCTTGGCGATCTTGCCGTTCTCTGGGATCGCCTTCCTCATGATCCTACCGATATTCGCGATCGGGAGGAACCGATCCTGCTCCCTCGCGCCGCCGCCCCCGCCGCCCGACGGCCCGCCGTGGTCGCCGGAGTGCCCGCTCTCCGGCGTCCCCGGAGCCCCGGACTCCGCCATGGAACCCTAGACCACAATCCTCGAGGCACGTGAGTTCCCAACTCCAACCTTAACCCTAACCCTACCTCCATTGGGGGATGAGAGAGAGGGGGGCGGGCTTGGGGGTGCTGGCTTTTCTTATCTTATTTTACCATAAAAGCAACGAGCGGGGCGGAGGGGAGACTTACCTCGGAGGGTTAAAATAAGAGACGGGGAAGAGAGAGGGCTCGGAAGGGCAGGGGAAGGATCGATGGCCGCGAGATCCGGATTGGGGCCTTTTCCGCCGGATCACCGCCGTTAATTTCTGCTGCCACCACTAGAGACGTTCATCAGGAGGAGGAGGGCTCCCGTCTGCGTCCGGCCTCTCGCTCTCTCCAAGATGTTGATCGAATGGATGGTTGATGGATATTTTATAAGCGGACGAGGGTCGGGTGGGCTGGGCCGGTCGTCGTGGGCTCGGGTGGGCTGGGCCGGTCGTCGTGGGCGCGCGCCTCAGGCCGCCTGCGTGAATGCGGTGCACTGCGAACATTCCATCCGAAGTGTATATGAACTGAACAACCATGAGAGGTTGGCTTCTTGGCTTTGTGTAAATGATCAAATGGGATGACAGGATGAGTTAGGTCTAATATATTTCGGAAGAGTAGAAGTGAGTGGCCTGAGGAAAGTAACCATGATGTCGTTCTCAAATAAGATGATAACATGACATGTGATATATTATGTTTAACTCCCCCTCCCCCCCCAAAAAAAAAAAATCATGATAAAAGGTATCCTAAGTTATACATCTTGGTTATCCAATTTATTATTTTGGCTTTAGTAGCTAGATCTCATGCAATGATTGTATTTTGAGTTATTTTTTATATCATGGCAACCAAGTATAACCCCCATTGTCAAACTACATTGAAGTTTTTTTGGATGAACTTGAAAACATTGATTCGAAGTAGTAATTTTTAGTTTCGGAGATATGGTAAAACTTCTTTCTACAATCAAATGCTAACTTTTCTAAAATCATATTTCAAAAAAAAAAATTAAAAAAAAAACTTTTAAGATCCATCTAGCTACACTTTTAGTTTTAATCATTTTGTTGATGCCTAAAGGAGAATAAAAGTTGTGCATGATGCATTGCAGTCATAACATGTCCGACACAGAGTAAATTATACATTAATGCTATTTATCTTAATACATTTAACTTGTTGTCAGATCAAAGTACCCACTCTTATCCATGGTTAAGTTTTTCTAAAAATTTTTCCATGGTATCAAATCAACCATTTTTTATGTTTCTCATTGTATATTCTTTTAGACTTATTGCACCAATCTTCAATTGATTTGCTCATCTCTCTCCTCCACACACTCTATATATATATATATATATATATATATATATATATATATATATATATATATATATATATGATGATGCACGACCGCCGATATGGAACGTCAAAAAACTTGATCTGGCTGCTGACGAGATTCTTGGGCAGCCGAACGACCTGCAAGAAGTCCCAAGACCGAAGAGGTTCTCCAGTGGGGACCCTCCGACGCCCAAATCAGTGATCGAGGTCACAGCCGAAGAAGAACTCGAAAGAGCCCTTTAAGGTCCGGAGAACCCTTAGAGATGGAGTTTCTCTAAGTGGAAGAGTGAGAGAGTGCTTATGTTAGCGTACCTGAACCTCTTATGGACTCACCCTTTTATAGGCCATTGAAATCTGCATGGGTTCGGGAGCATGGCATTCCATGAGGAGGGAATGTCTGCAGGACACATGGGGGTTACGCGAGCTTGGGCTGGTTGGTGGGTCCTGTCCCATCGAAGAGGGAAAGCCAGCGGTTGGTGAGCCAAGTCCCATCAGTTGGCGGAATCGGCTGGTAGGTGAGCATGGTCCCATCAGCAGCGTGGTCAGAAGATGCCAGTCTAAGCGGGTCAGACGGTTTGTGGTTTTGACAGGCGCAGGGCCGACTTGAAGGGATCGGGGCCGCCACGACACGCCTTGGTGAAGCCGGGGCCGCCGGGGTCAACCTGAAGAGGTCGGGGCCACCACGGCACACCTTGGAGGAGCTGGGGCCGCCGAGGTCGAGCTGAAGAGGTCGGGGCTGCCACGGCATGCCTTGGAGAAGCTGGGGCCACCAGGGCCGACCTGAAGAGGTCGGGGCCGCCACGGCACGCCTTGGAGGAGCCGGGGCTGCCGGGGCTGACCTGAAGAGGTCGGGGCCACCACGGCACATCTTAGAGAAGCCGGGGCCATCGGGGTCGACCTAAAGAGGTTGGAGCCGCCATGGCACGCCTTGGAGAAGTTGGGGCCGCCGGGGCTGACCTGAAGAGGTCGGGGCTGCCACAGCATGCCTTGGAGGAGCCGGAGCTGACCTGGAGAGGTCGGGGCCACCACGGCACACCTTGGAGGAGCTGGGGCTGCCGGGGCCGACCTGAAGAGGTCGGGGCTGCCACAGCACGCCTTGGAGGAGCCGGGGCCGCCGGGGCCGACCTGACGAGGTCGAGGCCGCCATGGCACGCCTTGGAGGAGCCGGGGCCGACCTGACGAGGTCGGGGCCACCACGGCACGCCTTGGAGAAGCCGGGGCCGCCGGGGCCGACCTGAAGAGGTCGGGGCCGCCACAACACGCCTTGGAGAAATCGAGGCCACCGGGGCGCGCTTGTGCCACGTGGTTGATTTTGCCATGATTACTCCTATGGCTTTATTGGCTACATCATTGGTCACATCAGATGCCCCCTCGCTCCTGAGCGCGAAGGGCCACCGCCAGTCATCCTTTGGACGAAAGGAGCGCAAAAATTCAAAGACTATGACAACTGACTTCGGGTGCCTTAAATGGCGGGCAAATCGGCGCGCCTTCCCGAAGCGACGTTGCCTCGAAGATCTTTCGTAATCATGCGGTAGGTGGGCGCTGACATCGGTCCCGGACGATTTGAGGGGGGCATCCTCGAAGGATGGGAAAAAGGTAGGAGTCATCATTGCCGCTCCGCTCTTCAAGCATGACTATTGGTCGGAGACTTCGCTCCTTGGTAAAATCGAGGCGGGGTGCCTCGAGCGTGGGCGAAATGGCCGGCACCTTGGGGTACGGCGCAATAGGCGAAGGCCATGTGGCGCATTCTGGGGTGGAGTAATTTGAAATTGTGATATAAAAGGCACCCCCTGGTCTCGGGGGAGAGCTTTACACTGCCGTTGTTTCTCTACCTCCTTCCTCCTTGAGCTCCCTTGCAACCCGAGACCTTCAGTCTTCATCTTTTTAGCAACTTCCAGGTTAGTTCCCATTTTTTACCTTCAACCTTTGACCCATGGACCGTAAAGCCATTAGAGATGGTAAGAAACCAATAGTAGATCCGTCCTCTTCCCCGGTGAGAGCAGTTCCCATTTCTTTTCGTCGTCTGATGTCTCCTCCGGCAGCTAGCCATGACCCGGCAGGGCCGGGGGTTGCTTCCACCATAACCCCAGAGGAGGTAGAGGCCATTAGGACCACGTATAAGGTCTCAAATTTCATCCGCTTGTCCGCGCCGGAACCTGAGGACAGAGTGAACTCCATCCTTCCAGGTCAGGTCACCTGTACGAGGAGTTTTTTAGGTGTGGTCTGCGGCTTCCTTTCCATCCCTTCTTCCTGAACCTTTTGAATAGGTATAGGTTAGTACCGGCGCAGTTGACTCCGAACTCGATTCGGATATTCTGCACCTTCGTCATCCTTTGCCATTTCCAGGGTTCTGCGGCCAGTTTGTCCCTATTTCGGGCTCTATACAAACTTTATCGCCAGGGTGAGGGGGCCTGGTGGGTGTTCACCGCTAGGCCGGGTAGAGCTCTTCCATTGGGTTTTTCATCCAAAATTAGGGGGTGGAAGTCCCGATTTCTTTTCGCCCATGTAGAGGGAGTGAGGACTGAGTAGGGGGAACCGGATGTTAGCTCCAACGAAAATTCAACCATAAGTGATAAGGATAGGGAGCTCTTCCGCCATTTCTCTAACTCTCAGATCCCTTCCTACAAGGACCTCTTATCCGAGGAGAACTTGTACGATGCCGAGTTGGCACCGGCAGTCGGTGAGCACATAAATCCCTCCTTCTCACCCTCGGCCGGACGTTGCTTTTACCCACTTTATAGAAGTTTCCTTTTTCTTCTTTTTTTTGCGTACTAACTTTTATTTTTTATGCATCCATGAGGTTTCCTACAGAGAAGTTTGAGACCCTCGCACACCAAAAGAAATGGGCGGCCGATGAGCAAGCGAGACCGGCCAAGTGGGCACGAAGGGGAGCTCGCACCGAGCCGGCCGAAACACTAGCTCCCCCAGTCCAGGCACCTGCGGAGGAACCAACTAAGGAGGTACCGGCTGAAGGAGTAGTCCCCGGGCCAGTCGGGGCCGAAACGGAAGAGGGGGAGATCCCAGCCACCACCGAGGCGGCCGTGGTGGTCTTGGATCCCGAGGAGGAAGTCCCTGCTGCCGCCGATTTGGCCGAGGTGGGGCAGGTGGCGACTGTCAGAAGCTCTCTGGCTCCCGCCGAGCCGGGGATGGAGAAGACGCCTCCCATAGCTGGAGAAGGGGAGGCAGCCGTTAGGAGCCCCAGGGCCGGGGCGAGGAGGTCTAGCAAGCACCGGGCCGAGAAGGGAAGCTCGTCTCGGTGATCTGCGCACCGTCTGGCACAGCGGCCTCCGAACGATCCGCTAGGGGGGCCAGCGAGGCCGGCGCCTAGGATGCTCACCATGGAAGACGTCGGGCGGGCCACCGCCCTACTGTCAAAGGTGCAAACCTCGTCGACTGACGAGGAGATAGGGAGGCTATCCCACGCCACCCTTATCGACATAGTTATAGTCAATGTGCTTCAGGTAACCCTTCGAACATAGTCCCCCTTTAATATACTTTAGTCGGTCTGTGGCTGACGGGCTTCCTTGGTGTAGTTGGCCAATGGGGCCTTTGCCCTCCGCGCGGCGGCGACTCATACAGGGGAGGCGCTCGCACTCACCATCGGGCGGGCCAATAAGTACAAAGAACGGGCCTGCATGCTGTCTGAAGAGTTGGCCCGGCAACGGGAGGAAGCCAAGGTTCGAGAGGAAGACCTTGGTGGCCGGGTGAAGGAAGCGAAGCACCGAGCCGAAGTCGAAGTCAGCCGAACCTCCACGGCCGTGTCCTAGCTATCCCTAGTTTCGTCTAGGCTAGACTCAGCCAGGGCTGAGATAGAGGATCCACATCGCCAGCTCCAGCATGCGGAAGGCCGGGCTGACGCGGCGGCGGATGAGGCTCGGGCAGCGATGGAGAGAGCCGTCGTAGCAGAGGCAGCGGCGGCCGAGGCCAGGCATGAGCGGGCTGAGGCGGAGGCCCATGCTCATGATGCCAGAGCTCGCGCCGAAGAGGCGGAGCACAAGGCCTGGGAAGTCGAGGCGCACGCCAGGGAGGCTGAGGCCAATGCTGAAGCATGAGCCCGGGAGATCAAAGCCAGGGCAGACGCGCAGATCTGAGAGACCAAGGCCGAGGCAGAGGCGCAGCTCCGGGAGGCCAGGCCAGAGCAACCAAAGCCGTCGCCGATTTTAAGGCCTCGGCAGAGTTCGAGCAGGAGGTTTTGGAGGCCAGCTTCGATGCCTATACAAAGGGCTTCGAATTTTGCAAGGAAAAAGTGCCCGCATCCTTCAATTTTAGCAGCTCCGACCTCGAAAAGATTCAGCCCGGGGGTCGAGGCAACGAGGAGATGGCGGCGGAGGAAGAGGCCGGAGAGGAGCCGGGGCCGAATGGGCCTTAGGAAATTTTATATTTTTCTTCTTCCTTTGTACCTGACTCTGGGTCAAATTTTGTAACCATTATAAAGCAATTAATGAAAAGAAAACCATTTTCTGGATGTTTTGTTCCCCCATTGTAAGGTATCATGCGTGTTGAAAATGCCGCAGCAGATCCTGGTACTCATATCTGGTAGCATTCAAATAAGTTTATAGGAGTTCGCACCACTGAATAGACTTGTAGGTAGTTGAGGTAACTTAACGCCGGCCGCAGTCGTTTAGGCCTTTTAAGCTTTCTCTTTGTGTGTCTATCTCCACGGCGGCCGAACACACGATAAACTTGTGAACTTAGGAGTGCACTTGAACGAGCGCGGGGCCGTTGAATCTTATGGGGGTACCTCGGTGATTAATTCTGAAGGCTGCATTAGCGTGGCGGGCGAAGTCCACTAGGGGTGGTGCGAAACTGAACAATGCCTTTCTAGTCAAGGTGCCGATGGACTCCGTCTTTGGACTGTTACGATGTGTCGAGATTGAGTTTGAAAGAAAGAGCCGGGGCTAGGCCGATTAGGGTGAGACCAAGGCGCGAGCTCGAGGCTGGTGTCGGGGCGGCAATTTAAAGCCGGGGCCGAACCCAGAGGCGGACATCTAGCCCTTTTAGAGACTACTGAGATAAAATCATGGCTGCCAGATGCCTCCTGAGCCTCAGAGGGTGACCTGAGGGTTGAGAGTCGTCGGGTTCCTTTTGAATCGCCTCGGGGTTTAAGAACCGTCGCGAGGGGCAACTCGATCGGTTACAGAGCCTTAGGGACTTGAACGACTCAGGGGCACCGTCGTGCAGGGGCCGAGTGGTGTCACATAGGCCACAATGCCGGCGAGGTCCTTTTGAACCGCCTCAGGGGTTTAAGAACCGCTGCGAGGGGCGACTTGACCGGTTACGGAGCCTTAGGGACTTGAACGACTCGGGAGCACCATCGTGCCAGGGCCGAGTGGTGTCCCATGGGCCGTGATGCTAGCGAGATCCTTTTGAACCGCCTTGGGGGTTTAAGAACCGCTGCAAGGGGCGACTCGACCGGTTATGAAGCTTTAGGGACTTGACCGACTTGGGGGCACCGCCGTGCCGGGACCGAGTGGTGTCCCATGGGCCGCGATGTTGGTGAGGTCCTTTTGAACCGCCTCGGAGGTTTAAGAACCGCTGCGAGGGGCGACTCGACCGGTTACGGAGCCTTAGGGACTTAAACGACTTGGGGGCATCGCCGAGCCGGGGCCGAATGGTATCCCATGGGCCGCGATGCCGGCGAGGTCCTTTTGAACCGCCTCGGGGGTTTAAGAACCACTACGAGGGGTGACTCGATCGGTTACGGAGCCTTAGGGACTTGAACGATTTGGGGGCACCACCGTGTCGGGGCTGAGTGGTGTCCCATGGGCCGCGATGCCGACAAGGTCCTTTTGAACTGCCTCGGGGGTTTAAGAACCACTACGAGGGGCGACTCGACTGGTTACGGAGCCTTAGGGACTTGAATGACTCGGAGGCACCGTCGTGCCGGGGCCGAGTGGTGTCCCATGGGCCGCGATGCCGGCGAGGTCCTTTTGAGAGATCTGCCTTTAGGTGCAGGGAGAAAACGACTTCAGTGCTGAAGAAGGTCCTTTATTGTTCACATCATGAAGGGATACATCATTGATAATATCGACGGAGGTTGTCTGCATTCCAGGTACGCGGGATGGGTCGCCCATCGAGTTCTTCAACTCGGTACGCTCCTTGACGGAGTGCCTCGGTGACGCGATAAGGACCTTCCCAATTGGTGGACAGCTTGCCCCCCTCCATTGGCTTGGACACCTCAGCCTTTCTTAGAACCAGATCCCCAGGACGAAACACTTTGGGGCGGACTCGGGCATTATAATACTTGGCTGTCCGCTGGCGAAAAGCGGCCATACGCAATCGCGCCCGATCATGCATTTCATCAATGAAGTCGAGGTTTGCCCTCAGCTGGTGGAGTTATCTTCTTGGTTGTAGGATTCCACACGCGGGCTTGGCAATCCGTTCTCTACGGGGATGACCGCCTCGAACCCAAAAGTTAGACTGAATGGGGTCTCGCCTGTCGGAGCTCTTGGGGTAGTATGGTAGGCCCATAATACACTAGGAAGCTCTTCTACCCATCGATCTTTGGATCCGTCCAACCGAGTTCTGAGTCCTCTAAGGATGGTGCGGTTCATGACCTCGACCTCCCCATTGGTCTGGGGGTGACCGACAGAGGTAAATCGGTGGTGGATGCCCAGCTCGTCACGAAAGGTCTTGAATGTGGCATTGTCAAACTGGTGACCGTTGTTGGTGATGAGAGTGTGAGGTAGGCCGAAGCGACATATCACCAACTTTCAGAAGAAGGCTTTGACCTTGCTTTCAGTGATTTTGGCCAGCACCTCGACCTCAACCCACTTGGTGAAGTAGTTGATGGCGACAATTAGGAACTTCCACTGCCCCGAAGCCGGGGGGAATGGTCCAAGGATGTCCATCCCCCACTGGGCAAAGGGTCATGGGGCTGAGAGTGGATTCAGAGGAACAGAGGGTTGGTGTTGGATGTGCGCATGACGCTGGCAGCCGTCACACTTCTGAACTAACATAGCTGCATCCTCCCTCATAGTGAGCCAGAAGTACCCTTGTCGGAGTGCCTTCTGGGCTAAGAACCTGCCCCCCAGGTGGTTCTCACATATGCCTTTGTGGATTTCTCTGAGGATATAGTCGACGTCGGCAGGTCCCATGCACTTGAGCAGGGGGTAAGAAAATGCTCTCCGGTACAGGTACCCATCCAGGAGGGCAAATTTGGAGGCTCTCCACTTGAGCAGCTTAGCCTCGTTGCAGTCAGCGGGGAAAGTGCCGTCTGTGAGGTAGCGAATATAGGAATCCATCCAGGTCGGCTCCTGGATGAGCGAGAGGACCTCTTCTTTATTTATATGCTAGGTTTATCCAAATGTTCAATGTAGGCGCTCCTTGTGGTGCCATCAGTAGAAGTGGCCATCCAAGAGAGTGTGTCAGCCTTAGCATTTTCGCTCCGAGGAATATAGCTGATATTAAAGTAAGAGAGTAGAGAAACTAGGGATCGGACCTTGTCTGGTATTGGGCCATGGCGGAATCACGTGCCTCATACTCCCCATTGATTTGTCCAGAGACGAGTTGCGAGTCAGTGAAAGCTCTGAGGCACCTTATTCCAAGTCCATGAGCGAGCCTCAGCCCCGCTAGTAGGGCCTCGTACTCGGCTTGATTGTTAGTGGCTCTGAACAAGAACCGGAGGGTGCACTCCACCATCTCTCCGTCGGGGCCCGCAAGAATGAGGCCAGTGCCACTTCCTTGGGAATTTGAGGCACCATCCACGTGGAGGATCCAAGACTCCCCATCGTTCCCTGGCTTGGCAACAGGTTGCTCCGCGGGAGCCTCCTCGTTCGGCTCCTTAGCCCAAGTGCACTCGACCAGAAAGTCGGCCAAGACCTGGAACTTCAAGGCGGGTCGAGCTTGAAAAGAGATATCGAACTCTCACAGCTTGATGGCCCACTTAGCTAACCGACCTGAGGTGTCCGGGCGAGCCAGAATGGCTCGGATGGTCTGTAAGAACCACGATTGGATGAGCTTGAAAGTATGGTCAGAGGCGCCGAGCGAAGACAATCAAGGTGAAGATGATCTTTTCAGTTCTGGAGTATCTAACCTCTGCATCATGGAGTACCTTGCTTACGTAGTAAACAGGTCTTTGGGTTCTGTCGGCGTCAAGGCATAACAAAACTGAACTAACGGCTTTCGGAGAGGCGGCAAGGTAAAGGAAAAGACTCTCCCTGTCTCTCGGCTTCGATAGGAGCGGCGGGGAGGACAGGAACACCTTTAAGCCGTTGAAGGCCTTTTGGCAATCATCCGTCCACTCGAAGCTGTTCACCTTCCGCAAGGCTCTGAAGAAGGGTAAACATCACTCGGCCGACCTGGAGAGGAAACAACTTAGAGATGCCACCCTCTTCGTGAGCCGTTGTACTTCCTTCTTGCTAGACGGTGGCTTCATATCGAGGATAGCGCTGATCTTCTCATGGTTCGCCTCGATCCCTCGCTGAGTCACCATAACGCCCAGGAACTTGCTTGCCGTAATGCCAAAGGCACATTTCTTGGGATTCAGCTTGACCTGGAAGCAGCGGAGGCTATTGAAGGTTTCCTCCAGGTCGGCGACGTGGTTGGAAGCATGGGTGCTTTTTGTTAGTATGTCATCCATATAGACCTCATGTTCCGACCCAGCTGGTCTTGGAAGACTTTGTTCATCAACCTTTGATATGTCGCTCCCGCATTTTTAGGCCGAAAGGCATTACCTTATAACAATAAATGCCTTTATCTGTCACGAAGGACGTGTGCTCCTCATCACTCGGGTCCATCTTTATTTGATTATACCCGGAGAAGGCATCCATGAAGCTAAGAAGTTCATGGCCGAAGGTGGAATCCACCAGCTGGTCGATCCGAAGAAGAGGGAAACTATCCTTCGGACATGCCTTATTCAAGTCAATGAAGTCGATGTAGATCCGCCAGCTTCCATTCGCCTTTCGCACCATGACCACATTGGCCAGCCAGCTGGGATAGTGTGCCTCTCGGATATGGCCGCGACGAGTAATTTGCTGACTTCGTCATCGATGGCCTTTTGTCATTCAGGAGCAAAGCTCCTCTTCCTTTGGTGGACCGGATGGTATTTTGGATCGATGTTCAGCTTATGGGTGATCACCTTCGGAGGAATACCAGGCATGTCGGACACCGACCAAGTGAACACGTCCGAGTTAGCTCGCAAAAAGGTCAAGAGGCGGTCACGGTCTTCTGAGGGGAGGAGTCCGCCGATGCACACGGTCCTCGTCAGGTCACATCTCCAAGAGGAAAAGTTAAGAGTCTCTCAGCCGGTTCTCCCCCTTTGTTGGACTCCCTGGGGTCAGGCACTTCTGGGACCGACTCAGCTTCCAGAGGACTTGATGCTGCGTGATAACAAGGCAGGACTGAGTTGACCTCGCCTCTCATCTCTCGACACCTTCACTAGTAGGGAACTGCACCAGCAAACGTCGGGTGGAGATGACTGCATCCAATAAATTTAAGCCTGGGTGCCCGAGGATGGCGTTGTATGCCAAGGGCACTCGCACGACCAAGAACTTCATGATAACTATGCTTTGGCATGGCGGTGTTCCGGCTGTCACATGCAAGGATATTTCGCCCTCAACCCTTACTGAATCCCCTGTGAATTCGATCAGAGGGGTCGCCACGGGCTGAAGAGAGTCGAGAGACAATTCCATCCTAACAAATGCATCGTAGGTAAGGATGTCAGCTGAGCTGCCACTATCAACTAATATCCTTTTTACAGGGTGTTTGGCGATTGTCATGGAGACGACAACACCTTCATTATTTACATTTTCAACATTTGCCGATCCCCCTCCAAGAACTACATCAGCCGGCGCCCCTTCCCCTCTCGGTCGCTTAGATGAAGAAGTCGCTCCCTAAGATACCATTCCGACCGTCCACTCCGAGGGGGCGTTGTCGATAGTGGCCTGAGCGGGCGGGGGCCCCATGAGTGCCGACAGTGGTTGTGATGCCTTCTGGACATACTTTTCGAGATAGCCCCATCGGATGAGCTCCTCGACGGTGCGTTTCAAGTTGTAGCAACTGTCGGTGTCGTGGCCATAGTCCCGGTGGAAGCGACAGTAGTGGCTTTTATCATGGGAGGAGGCCGCTGGAGGTAAGGCTCGCCCTCAATCTTCATAAGGATATGAGAGCGAGGAGCAAGGAGAGGCATGAGCTCACCCTCCCGAGAGGCGAGGCTTCGACGCTCGCGGTCCGACCGACGGACGGCTCGGGCCGTCGAGGGCGAGAAGGTCCGCTTGGCTTAGGGCGAGTAGGCTTGCGGCTGGAGCCCCTTGAGGATTCTCGGCGGGTGAGGTCAGCCTCATTCGCATGGATGTACTTCTGAGCCCGGAGAAGGAGGTCGGAGTAGGAGCTTGGGGGCTTCTTGTCCAAAGAGAAGGTGAAGCAGGACGGGAGGAGCCCTCGCTTCAGCACCAGCGTTGCCACTGCATCATCCAGATGGTAGACCTCAAGGGCGGCAGCCTTGAACCGATCCACAAAGTCCCGCAGTGACTCCCCCTTCTTCTGGCGCACGGAGAAGAGGCTGTCTGCAACTCTTGGGATCCGTCGGCAGGCATCAAAATGTGCCAAAAGGCCCTTTTTAGCTCTCGAAAAGAGTCGATGCTATGAGGGGACAGGCGCGAGTGCCAGGTGCGAGCAGCTTTCCGTAGGGTGGCAGGGAAAGCCTTGCAGAGAAGGGCATCCGTAGCACCCTAGACTTGCATCATAGCTTTATAACTCTCAAGGTGGTCAAGAGGGTCCGTCATACCATCGTACGGATCTATCTAGGGAAAACGAAATCTGGAGGGGATGGGCTCCTTTAGTATTTGGCGGGTGTAAGGATGGGTATCATACTTCTCCTCCGGCTGGTGTTGATCTTCCTGGAGAGCTCGTTCAGTCGCCGGTGATACTCGTCCAGGCGTTCCTCCGCCTGACGATTGATCATCGGGGCCCTCTGAGATGGCTCAGAGGATGAAGAAGAAGAAGAAGAAGAAGGAGAAGGGCGCGGATGGTGAGACTTCTGCTTTGGTTCCTCCTGGCGGTGTGGCTCTAGAGGAAACTTGCTCGGGTCACAATCAGGGGACCACGGCTGCTTGGGAGGCTCACGGCGAGGCTTCCTAGGGGAAACCTGACGACGACCGGCCTCTCGCTAAGGAGAACCTCCCCTTGCCGACTGCTAACTGGCAGGGGGAGCGGTCTAGTGCTGGGTGGCCACGGACTAGTGTTGTTGAAGTCCATGGACCATGGCAGTGAGAGCTTGGACTTGCTGAGTGAGAGCCGCCAGCTGCTCCGCAGTTGGGGCAGCCGCATCTGGTTGCGGGCAGATAACGGGAGGATCGGTAGCAGGGAGGTTGGTCTCTTGCTGCCTAACCGAGGGAAGATGTCCCCCAGGGTGACTGACAGAGGCATCCTGAGCCCGTGTCATCACCATTATTGAGAGAGGGAGAGAAAAGAGAGGAGTACTGTAGGGTTCGGGTCTTCCTTTTCCCCCCTTCCTGGCGCGCCAATCTGATGATGCACAACCGCCGATGTGGAACGCTGGGAAATTCTCGGGTAGCAGAACGACCTGCAAGAAGTCCCAAGACCGGAGAGGTTCTCCGGTGGGGACCCTTCGATGCCCAAGTCAGTGATCGAGGTCACAGCCGAAGAAGAACTCGAAAGAGCCCTTTAAGGTCCAGAGAACCCTTAGAGATGGAGTTTCTCTGAGTGGAAGAGTGAGAGAGTGCTTATGTTAGCATACCTGAACCTCTTGTGGACTCACCCTTTTATAGGTCGTTGAAATCTGCATGGGTTCCGGCGCATGGCATTCTGTGAGGAAGGAATGTCTGCGGGACACATGGGGGTTACGTGAGCTTAGGCTGGTTGGTGGGTCCTATCCCATCGGAGAGGGAAGCCAGCGGTTGGTGAGCCAAGTCCCATCAGTCGGTGGAATCGGCTGGTAGGTGGGCCTGGTCCTATCAGCAGCATGGTCAGAAGATGCCAGTCTGAGCGAGTTAGACGGTTGATGGTTTTGGCAGGCGCATGGCCGACCTGAAGGGGTCGGGGCCACCACGGTACGCCTTGAAGAAGCCGGGGCCGCCGGGGCCGACCTGAAGAGGTCGGGGCCACCACGGTACACCTTAGAGGAGCCGAGGCTGACCTGAAGAGGTCAGGGCTGCCACAGCACGCCTTGGAGAAGTCGGGGCCGACCTGAAGAGGTCGGGGCCGCCACGGCACACCTTGGAGGAGCCGGAGCCATCGGGGCCGATCTGAAGAGGTCGGGGCCGCCACGACACACCTTGGAGAAGCCGGGCCACCGAGGGCGCTTGTGCCACGTGGTTGATTTTGCCATTATTACTTCTATGGGCTTTATTGGCTACATCAT